>JABCKW010000025.1:0-201184 GCA_014824385.1 Fusarium cyanostomum | reverse complement strand
CTCTCATACTGCCTCGCAGTCCGATCCCCGAACCCCTCCGCGCCGCCCGCGGCCCCAGCCCTCTTCTCCCGCACGCTGCTCCGCACATAGGCCAGGTACGGCGGGTTCCCCGGCTTGACGACGTTGTCCGCCGCGAGCACGCTGCCCGGCCCCACGAGGCCGAGCCTCTCGCACAGCTTCAGGTCCGTCAGGTACGCCGGCTTGTAGTGGTCGAGGAACATGAGGTCGATCTTGCAAAGGGTGCCGTCCGCGTGCAGCCGTGCGAGGGAGCGGTCGCTGGGCCCGACGATGACGCTGGCGATGGAGCCGAGGCCCGCCAGGTCGATGAGTGAGGTTATTACGGCGGCGAACTCGGGGTTGCGCTCGAGCGAGTAGTAGTGTGCGCCGCCTGACGAGCGGACGGCGGCGGCGAAGAGGAGCGTCGAGTAGCCCACGTAGCCGCCAAGTTCGACCTGTAAAGTTCAGCACGTGCCGCCATAAGAGGCATTCTCGGCTTACCATCACCTTGGGCTTCACCTCGGCAATCAGGTCCGTTACAATCTTGCCCTTGTCCTCGCCAACATTCATGAGATACTTCTTGGTCCGCCCAAACTCGTCAATCGCCTTCAAGACGCGCTCCGGCGAACCACGCAGCTCGTCCACGTCGGATCGGCCGTAGATGTAGTGCAGCAGCTCGATCTCTCGGCCGTCGTCGAAGAAGATGGTGGCTTCCTGCTCGACGTACGCTTTTGTCTCGTCGAATTGAGGCATTGTCTGTTTTTAGACCAGTCAAGATTGCTGTTTCCTCTGTTTTGTGTGCTGCAAAGGACGTCCTTTATTCAGCGTCTTTCGCACAAAGAAGACAAAAGAGTCGCGTCATTCATCCCCCCTCGCTTTGTATAAGCCATCCTCGAGAATCCTCATTCCGGGAGCGGCTTTCTCCCCGGCGGGCACGGCATCCGGTGGGGTTGATTGGGGCCGTAGGCGGACGGGAGCTTCCGATGACGCGCACATACATTCGAGGCATGGCGTGTAACTTAGACCAAGTTAGAGATGAGTGTGATATAAGGTTAATTCATCTGTTCTAGGCTTTAGCCTACATCTATTTTGAGCTTGTTGAGTTGGACTTCCAGTGTCGTCTTCTCTAGAGGCCGAGACGACTTCCGTGTATCACAGGCTTCATCAACAAGACCGCGTCTCAGAAATCGACGACGCATTCTCCGAGTCACCGTGTCTTATCAAACTCGGCCATACGTGGCACAAACAACGTCAGCATCATCTTGAATCGCCACTCTAGTCACAGGTCCACCTGTTCCGCAACAAGCTCTTATTAACCTCTGATCCGTTCCCAAGTTCAACCCCCTAACAATTACTATCGCCTCTGGTCTTTGTATTCCCCCCAAAGCGTCATCGCAGAACCGAGAAACAATTTCTCCCTTCCCCGCCCAAACAACCCTTGTAGAACCAATCCCCATGCCCGAGCCTGAACCGAACCGTTCCCAAAAGACACAAAAGAGAGACGCAAAGGACAAACACCAAATCAACCCCGACCTATATCCACCCCAAACCCCAAGAAATGCCTTTTTTTTTCTTTTTTTTTCTTGTCGTTTTCCGTCTCGTTTTCGCCGTATATAATCGCCATCGTTTCGGAGTAGAGGGTTGGTGATCCGTCCCGTGTGATAGCCCTTGCCATACGATAACCACTGTGTGCACGCCGGCAAATCAAATACCACTAATGCTGAAAGGGACTCCAAACGCGCTGCACTGATGATGCTTGGACAGGCCATAGACGATTCGCAGGCTTTTCGTTGGTTGGTAAACAGCGTGAACGCCTGAAGCTCCGCTCTGTTTGGGTATCCCTTGTTGCCGCTGGGACGTCAAGTCGTCCCGCCGCAATCATGACGAGCACCGTAGGCCATAAGCCTCCCAGACTTGTTCGTCCAAAGATGAATTCCAACGCATCCTTTCCGTCCATACCAGACACCTCTTTTCCTGTCAATCCGTTGCCGAGCGCAAAGTTGACATCCCTAAATATCGGACGCCCCATTGTGATGATCAAATGCAACTCCCATTTCACCAGTCCAAGTCCTTCAGCCGAAAAACAGAATCAAATGACAACTCCTTTGTCGATGCCGTTCCTTCAACACCTGTGATCTCAATGGAACCACCCAGCTCTAGCCAGATCCGAGCAGTGTTGCGTTTGCCGATTCCCCATCGCCAGAATGCCCCCAACCGAAAATCAGGAGGCCTACAATGGCGGCAAAGTCCTCGTCCCTGTCCTAACTCAAATGTACCAACCTCGATGCATCTTTTACCTCGGCGCCATTCCCTATGCAATTGTCAACGCACATGCCCTGTCGATACACTCGCGTTTTCTTTTAGCCCCAAACACTAGCAGGAGCACCAAGACCGGAAGACTGGCCCCAGACGCCGTTGCCACGGCCCCAGCCACCAGGGGAGGCAAGGGGAGTCGTCGAGCGCTTGGACGAGGAGGTAGTCGCGGGCGTGCCAGAGGGACGGGTTCCGATCGGAGCCACTGAGGCACCAGACTGGTTGGGCTTGGATCCAGGGGTAAAATCGCGTGAGGGGGATCCGCCCGTTGGGCTGGAGGTGCTCGTACGGCTCTGCGGGCCAACGGCGTTGTCAAAGACTCTGTTCGTGGGGCCGGCAGGGCTGGCCGTGCTCTGGGGACGGGATGATGGCTCGGTGGGAGGGCCGTGGCCATCGCCAGTAGAGCCAGGAGTGCCGGCCTCACCACTTGGAGGAGCGCGGCCAATGTTGTCAAAAGTCAGGGGCGAGTGGCCACGGATGCTCGAGGGCCCGCTAGGTACGCTAGGGCCAGGGACGCCGGTTCGGACGTTGCCAGTCTCATCGACATATCCACCCTTCTCAGCAAACGGTCCCTCACCATACAGGGCGCTGCGCTGGCGGGCAATCAGCTCCCGCGTCTCCTCCTCAGACATGTGCTTGTTCGGCGGGAGGGGCACCTCGGCAAGGACGGCTACGTAGAAAAGCTGTTAGCCTATGCTCAACAAACTCGGCAGAATTACAGATGTGCTGGTCGGAAAAAACGTTTGAAGGAAGAAACATGAGCGGCGTCCGGCCAACGACATCTTCAGCCGCCCATGACCACATTTTTTTTCTATTTGGCATCTTCTCTTTTTGCGATAGTAGGAATGTGCTATACAGTAGAGGGAGGCCTACTTCGCTGGTATTGCTGCTCCGTGTGCAGATTTCGAAGCTCTCGCTCCCGCTGAGCTGCCATCCGTCTCTTTGCCTGCATGACCTGCTCTGCCTCGTTGGAGCCTCGCGAGGGCTGGTGACGCTGGTTGGCGTAGAAGTTCTGAAGATTGGGTCCCTGAGAACCACGGGCATCGTCAAAGTTGTTCACCGAGTGAGGGCGAGGACCGGGGGTGTGATGGGAGCCGCGCGAGTCTGCATCAGACGAGCATGGTCAGTTGCGGCGCTCATGACGCCCTACCAGTCCCAGTCCACTCACCAAGACCTGGGGGACCTTCTGGCAGGACCGAATCGGTTGACGGGAAACTTACGTCGGCCGCCCATTCCATAGCCCTTGCCAGACTTTTGCAAGTTCTCGTAAGCTCGGTCGACCTCTGAGGCAGATGGTTAGTTTCTGAATAGAGAATTCAACTCGTGGGGTGGGATCCTGTTCCATCTCTGGACTGCCCGTCAAGCCATCCAACGACATTCGAAAAGAATTGTCGCAACCAGCCAACGGGAACCAAGAGTGGACAAGCCCAGCGGTTTTGATGCATCACATACCATCGAACTGATACGAGAAAGCGTAGTCGTCCTGGGGCTGAGGACCATTGGCACCTGATCGGGCGAGCGAGTTAATGGGATGTCTGGATAGGTTGGCGTTCGCAGAGCATGGCGTACCTGCACGAACTGGAGTAGTCGAGCCTTGATGGTCCCAGTTGTTCTGGGAAGAGGCTGACGACCACTGAGACTGAGGGTTGTCGTAGTAGGACATGTTGTCGGATTTCGGATTCGAGTGGGAAACCCCGGGACAGTATCGGTTCGGAGGTATCTCAAATCTCGCAACGAAAGTGTCTATCCACGATAATCACAGGTTAGCCGGTTGAAACTCTCAAATCAGATGACGAGAGTTTGCGACGATGAAATGCAGCGCGAGGCGACTAGGGCGCCGAGAAAGAAGGCGATGAGAGGTGGTGGTAAATCGCTGCCGTGGCCGACATCAGGATGCGATACATCGGCCATCTGAGACAGGATCCATCGAGACAAGATCCATCGAGAACCACCAAGCCCTCTCCAAGACCCTCGTCGCAACACGTAGACAAATCGCCGCGATCCTATGCGTCGATGCATCTACTCACCCTAGACGGCAATACGCTTCGTCGCTGACCGCTGCAGCTTCGTTCGGGAAGAGCGCGCAGGGGTTAATCGCCACGGGCCGCGCGAGTCGGAAATAAACCACGCGAGGGTCTCGGGGAGGCGGAAAAGTGCGAAGTTGGGTCGCGGAAATCGATTACAGGACCACGGACCGAAAAGACGCTGTCGATGCGAAAGCCGCTGCAAAGCAGTCGGAAAGTCGAAGAGAGAAATAGGGAGGGAGACGGAGGAGAGGAGGGAGAGGAAAAAGAAAGAAAAGGTGATGATGGTGAACGAGTTGTCGACAGGACAGGGCGTGATGGGGGGAGGAAAAACCCAGGGCCAGGCGGAAAGGAGAAGGAGCCCAGGCCCAAAAGTCATCAATCAAATCAGGAAGTCACGTCGTGGGACTCGGTGGGAGTGGGCACAGCCGGCAACTTTTAGGGCGCGCAGTTGGCAGTTGGCAGGTGCCAGGCTGCAGGTACTTGGCGTGAAGTACCTTGATCGCCTCGGTCAGTGCTCCTTCTCAGTCAGGCAGGAGATGGGCGGGCAGGTGCTTTGCCTTTGCAGGGCGTGTTCAGGGCGCGGACAGTGGATGCCTGCCAGCGGGAAGGAAAAGGGTACCTGAAGCTCATGTACCCTATTCCGCAGAACAGGGAGAAGCAGGAGGCAAGAAAGGGTGCTGGTACTGGGTACCACTGCTGAGCCCTTACTCGAGGCGGATAGTGAGACCTCGGAAAAGGTGGACGAGAGACATGCATTCTGGCTACGCCTCTCCCTTTAGCAAGAACCAGATGTGCCTTTTACATATCCAAGTTGTCCTTGTCTCCCCAAGCCCTACTTTTTCTAGAACACGATAGATCTTGTTCATCTTTGCGCAACCAACTGCAGCTTGAATGTATCTGCGACTTGGTCCGCACCTCGGCCCTGGCCGCCGTTGTCCGTTGTCCGTTGAACGCCCAGACGCCCGCCCCAATCCGTTTTGTGATTTGATAACCGGGCTAATGACGGAGTGTGAAATGACGACGTGTGGGGGGTGCCTTTTCTTGGCCTTTTCTGCCAGCAACACAACTCCATGCATCGCACTCCACGATGCCAGCAGAAGGCGAGTGGGTTGCCAGTGCAGCCGGGGAATGGGAACACTGTGCGAATACATTGGATTCTCCAAATGAGCCTCGCCTTTACAGTCCGCGTCACTGTCCGTCCCCGAAGTTGGGTTCTTGATTGACTAATACATGACAGATTCGCTCAGGCAAGGCCCTTTCTCTCTTCGATATCCCTTTCTCCCATGTTCGACTTGGCCTTGGCCGAAGCAACTCGCGCCATTCGTGGCCTTGCAACGCCTGCGACGCTTCCCGAATTCAGGGATGCCCTGGACCTCTTGCTGCTCCATGCTTGCGCCAGGTTTTGCTCCAGTCCTGACAGAGCTCAGGACACTCCCTGAAGCTGGAGAGTCTGCCTGGGCTTTCCGAAGCACGGTTCAGGCACCGCAAACTGTTCCATGCAGCCCAGTCGTCGTCTGTCGACATGCAGCCCAAGAGCAGATATGCATCCCATCTTACAGAATCGGCCAGAGCCAGATATCAACGGTGCTCGCTCTGTGAATGGGGACTCGAAAGCATGACAGGAAATCTCCCATTTGCCACTGCAGGCCGGGATGGCCTACACCAACCCAACTCGGTTTGCAAGTGTGGTTAGCTCAGCTACCACCATGGGACGGACGGTTCCTCCGGCATGTTGCACTGGAACAAATTAACCAGCATCCAATCTATTCACACTGCCCGCTGCAATCAAACGTCAAGTTCCCACTCCTTTGCCCTTCAACTCGTCGGGTTTGTTGTCTTTCCAACTGCAACGGATCATCTTGATCATGTGGGGGCCCAAATTACATTGACGGCTTTCGCATCCTAGCGGCATGCCCCTTTTCCCAGCGCCACGGGTTTAATTGTGCTGAAGATGGGGGCTTTTAAGCGGGGACGGCCTTGTATGCCGGCTTGTTCTCGTCAAAGTCGCGTTCTTGGTCGCCGTGAACCGACATCGCGTTGTCGCCCAGCGTCCATGTCTCATGGCCATGCCGCTGATCTCTGATCTCTGCAGCTTGCAAGAGCTACTGGGTCGCCTTCGTTCCTCGACCTTGTCCAATGTCTGATTTCCACTCCCACTGTCGGCCAGCACGCCGGGGCTTGACGCTGACTCGCAGTCGGTAACCGTGGAACCCCAGACCAGAAAGCTGCAGTCGCATCGCGTCCCATCAAACTTGACATGAAAGCCTGGTTCATCATGATACCTAACTCTAATAGAGACAGCTCGTTAAATAGCATGCATCAAGTTGCCTGGGTTACCTCGCCTTGAGATTGGCAACAAGGGCGTAGCATTCGCAATCAGCCATGTCCTCGCTGCAGTCGCTTGCCATCTCATCCTCGCAAGGCGGACCGCGGTCCCTGCGGCATCAAACTTGCAGCTGCGAGATGGTCAACCCGTGGCATCACTTCCCGACACTCCGTCCAGGCGTTCCGGCCAGCTCACGCACAGAACGTACCTCATCAGCATGCTAAAAGCTGAAATGGAAGTATCCAAATCTCACTCCGTCTCTCTCTCCGCACGACCAGTGATTGAGACTGAATCCGTTGTTTGATACTCTCGCAATACAGATAGTGGCAGGCTCGGCAGCTCAGCCTCCACTCAGCACAGCAGCCGCCCAAACCTAGTTGCAGCGGCATGGTTCGATGTGCGATCCTCCCTAACAACATGAGTTACGGATAAATCTATCCCGTGCTCTTCCTTCCCATCCTCCAAAGAAGCAGAAACGGTTTCATCGGCTTTAACTTTGTGTCTTGATGACTTCGTCCACACACAGTGCCAACCTCCATAAGCGGTGCCGCTTCGCCTTGGCACAACGCGGCATTTGACAATTATCAACTATCCCCCGAATTGCCCCGACTCTTTCCCGATGGCTTTGCTGGAACTTCAATGGACGATGTACGGAGCTGATAATCGAGATTCCATCAGGCCACGATGACCTAATACTGGAGACCCGACAGCTGGCGAGATCCTGCGTCAGTTGTCTCTCTTGACACCTGGTTCTCTTTCTAGAGTCCCTGATTCCAGTTGCGACAATAAAGCTGCGTCACTTAATGCCGTTGACATATCTTATATTTAGTCCGACAAGTAGAGGCGTTAGCGTCGACAACTCAAGCCGAGATCGCAATGGGGATCCTTTTCGAGTACACGACCATGTGTGATTCCTCGCTTCGACCGGTCTCTTTCTTCTCTCAGCTGCTGACAAAATCCCGAGCTAGCAGCCGGGATACCAGGATAACAGGGGTCTAAATGGACGGGCCCGGATAGAAGGACGGTTGGTGGAGTGTGTGTCCCGCCCTCCGCCTGTCTCCACGTACTATGTACGGAGGTAGATTTCTTTTGTTCTGCCCATGCTTTCTTGAATCCAAATGATCCGGACAGCGATGAGCTGAGAGTTGGGAACTCATGCTAGCACTTCAATCCGGTGTATTGGAAAGAGTGACATGTCTGTCTCTTCTTACCCAGGATAGTAGAGTAAAGCAGCGGCCCAGCGCGTATCCATCTTACTTGTCTTGCGTCTCAAGGCGTCCTCTCAATGAAGGTACCGCTACAGTGCTGCCATCGAACAGTCCACGCCGCCCAGTCAGCCGAGTCACTTTACCCAGTCGATATTTAACAGCAATATGATTCTTGACCTTCCTCCCTCGGGCTGTGTTCGTATCTTGGTAATCACCGGCTAATATCCCCCCAATTTACAATTTTCCGGGGACTGGTTTCGTTTCCATCATTGGCCAAGCAGACCGCATGCTGGACTCGTCACCATCATCATTGCTCTAATATCGAGCGTTGATTTGCTGGCTTTCATTTCTTGCATCTGATAGGCATGCTGATAGCCAGTAAGCGGGTTGAGAAGATTACCTGCATAGCCAGGCGTCTCGCAGTGGTTGCTTGAACCCAGTTAGGCAGAGAGTTGTCCACATTTACGATCACATGGATTGGGTCTTTTGTTACAGAGAGTGGCACTGGTATTAATAGATACAAATTTCAATATACATGTACATTGTACCAAGCTTTCGAGATTGCCGCCTATCCGTAGTAAAGCTGTGATTCTAAGCTTGCACAAGACTAGCAAGTTCTTTCAACCATCTTGGAAGTCTTGAGCCGGAATAAAACCGCGGCGAAACATACATTGACTACGCTCCAGCCAAGAGATGTTCTAGTCGAACCAATATTGTAGATATAGACTCAAGACAAGGTCAGAAATCAAGAGTTGTTATGCAGCTCTAGGGTATCCCGAACCCAATTTCTGTACTATAGAGTCAGCTTCCGCTGGATACGAAATGTCAAATGCAAATACAGTTTAGGCCCTCGAGGGAACTTATAGAGGCTAAGGTTTAACCAGATCTGGTTGAGAGAACACGGTACTTTCCTAAAGCCAGCGCCAAGTTGTAGCTCTCGGTCAAATTCTCTCCACAGCCTGTATCGTACATTAGCACTTACGTCGAGATGGACGATAAAGTTGGAGGCCCTCGGGGGCAACGTGAGTTGTGTCGGGCACTTGTGGTTCAAGTTTCCCCAAGAAGGAAATCGTGTTGGGCTCAGGTCGTACCTATCACAATGGTCTATGTGTTTCCAGACGATAAGAGAAAAACCACTGATGATTCAAGGATCGCATTGCCGCAGAAGATATGATATTATGCATTACTGGGACCACTTTATCCCTTTCCCCGTAGTAGGTTTCCTAATCGCGTCCGCAGTGTCGCGACCCTAGGCTCGTCCAAGCCATTGCCATATCCCTGAACATCGTTTCGGTCAGAACGGTCTCTCTCAGACTCTCCTTGGTCAACTTCTTCCAGTGTCTCCATAGCATCGCAAGATGTAGGCATATAGCACAAGTCGTCGTCCAAGTCTGACCATGGTTCTCTTGCATACTTGCGCCAATGGAGCTGGAACTTGAACCAAGGGGCTGGATTGAGTTCCAGTTTGGATCCTTCACTACGGCCCGCTGCCTTGAACCTCTGAAGCGAGCTAGACCCTGACGCCTGAGACGAGTATGATGAGCGCGACGCTAGTGATCTAGCGATAGTAGGGTTCCCTCTCAGAGCGCTGATGTATAGCTGGCGTGTGTTAAAGGATGCTGTGGAGCGTGATGCAATGCTTGAAGAGGCCCAAGAAATTGGACTCTTGAGTCCCTTCACATGACCATCGGAGTCGCGTAGCATAGTCGGATTCAATTGCTGTTGCTGAAGCATCCAGTTCATAAATTCGTCGTCCAATGATTCACGACGAAGCCCTCGATCCTCCAACGGCGGAGTAGTCATTTCTCTCAGTGGAAAGGAAGTTGGGGTCGCCGAACGAAGGTCTCTTTTCTTCGCCAGTACCGATTCGAGAATTCCAAGTTGATAGTCTTGAATTTTCTCAACGAGAGAGTTCTTGCATCGAGCGGGCGGAGACCAGGAGTGGTGCTCGAGGAAGCGTGTGACAAACTCTCTTTTCCTTCCTCTTGGTGAGACCTGGCTGTTCAATATGAGTTCGTTGATTACCCTCATGTAAAACGACGCGCCTGTCGGGTTAATGGCTCCTGGAGGCGTGGAAGCGGTTCGGAAGTGAGGATATTGATAGTTGAGACGGGACTTGTTGACAATCATTCTGCATACGATCATCAAGAAGTGGGTGTCGGATATCCCAAGCATCGAATCCATTTCGGCCAACGAGAACAGCGCAGGAGTCGACTTTGGAAGGAGGTGAAACTCTTTCCACAGGAAACCGAATAGGAAGCCAGTGTCTGCCCATAAATCAAGAGAGTTATTTTGCCCGACCCAACGGCTCATCCCAGTTGGGTTCATGCTCGGAAGCGGACCTCCATGATCCTCTAAGCAAGAACTCGAGTCTTGTTCCGCAACAAGATTCAGCCTGCCTTTGCAGTATTCAAGACATAGCCCTATCGTGAGGGCAAGCATGGATTCGTCACACTGGAGAGCATCGAGGAGATCGTCTGGGATGTGTGGATCATCTTCCCCTTCGCGAAGGCGATGCAGCGTCCAGAGATCTATCGGAGCAGGACCGTGCAGGTCATAGCTGTTGACAAAACTTCGAGCTTTGTCGAGATGCTCCTGAACTTGACCGGCAGTGCCTTGCCGGTGGGAGTAGATTTGCGCAAGATGACGATGGAACAAGAAGGACTGGACAGGGCACATTTCGATCTGGCCTGGGGGGTAACAGAGGGTGCCGTCCCTTGTGAGGGGATCGTTGCTTGCCTTGAGCTCAGACTCCAACACCATGCGCGCAACTTCGCGGGTGCGACGTGATCTTGCACTTCTTGCCAAGTCTAGCATCCTAGATCTTCTTTGTCTCTCGGATAGTGTTTTTCTCTGAAAGGGGATTGAGATTCTTGCAAAGTGGCCGAATGCTTTGCTGTAGCGGTAGCAGCAAGCCCAATATTCAGCAGACAGCTCGTCATCATCATCCATAAACTGATTGCAAGGCGGTATTTGGTCGCTTTCATCGCGTGGATCATATATAATCGCGATGGTTTGTAGATCACTGCCGGGTTTTGATCGCTTGGCTGGCCGACGAAGTGATTGGGAATCTCGATGAGGTGAATCGTCGTTGGTGAGACTCGAAGAGCTGGCTAAACTCCTGGGTCTCTTAGAGGGCTCAGCAGAGGACACAGATCCTTGGACCGCTGAAACATCTGATTCTGGCGCGCAGTGTGAGTCGCTCGTGTTGGCGTCTCGTTTCTCAATTGCCTCACTTGGGGACTGCGTTGAATTTGAGGCAGCGGGCTGGCGACGCTGCTTCTGAAAACCCCAACGTTTTGTTGCCTTTGAGAATTGATCCGGACTTGGAGGAATATTAGTTAGCTCGCGTCTAAGATGGAATGGAAAGAAGAGCGCCGGTGTGAGGTACGTACGATATAACAAGGCCGAATTCTGATCTCAAGTGGCTGATAGTCTCCTTGCGAGTGTAGTTTCGAGTCAAATACAGATCCCGGATTAGCTCTTTGTATTGGTCCAACAATTCGTTAGTCAATCCTTCGGCCCGGGGCGCTCGACACTGGATCCAAGATAGTTTCTGGGGAGTCATTGTTGAACACCGCTTTGCCGGGAAGCCCCCTAGTCGAGCAATCGTCCTTTGGGTAGAGAGTTAGAGTTCTTAGCAAAGTAGCGCTGGCCCAGGGTGACACACCAAAACACGCTGATGAGGGGATCGGGAGATATTAGCATCTCGGACACCCCGAAACCGGGTCAACGACAAAACCAACAAGATGTGCACTTCTGCAGTTGTGCTGATTCATTCCTCCTCTGCAAGCGCCTAGTTCCGGCCCATGATTGGATCTTAGATGACCATGGCGTGCAGGGCTGACAACCGTTTTGCTTTTTTTCAACCCCCTGGCCAAGACTATGCCAGATACAGTAATTCCAAACCATTGCTTTGTGGTGTAAGTTACGGAGTAGCCCACTGAGTTACGAGTTGTTTCTCCCCTCGCCCTCCAATTTGTTGTTCCCGTCTTTATCCCAAGCCTTACCACTACCGCAATCATGGCACCTGAAATCACTCACTTCCTGGATATGGACTTTGTTGCAGAGTCTTTCGACCCTACAACCTCGGACTTCCTCTACACTACCTTTGCAGTCATCGAGAGGGACGATACTGTCTACTTTGGCCAACTGCCAAAACGCAAGCTCCAAATCACCTTGAAGGAGTACACGTCTGCGCTCGTGCAGCTTCCTGATGCCGAAATTTACCCCGAGCTCCCCCGGGGCGGTGAGCTCACCGAAGCCCCAGACGGGCTCGTCAGCAACCTCTACCTCAAGAGGCCGCGACTATTTCAATACGACGAGTACAAGGAACAAGATTGCGTCAACATCATACCTGCTTTGCTTCTCGAAGAGGCGCACACCCTAGAGGCGCTTTCCAAACATCCTCATTCCGGCATTGTCGGGTACCATGGATGCCGCGTGCGAAGGCGGCTCATCACTGGGCTAGTTCTCGACCGGCATGTTGATGACCTCAAGAACTACATGAGGGAGCAGAAGGGACCGCTGGACAAGGGGCCCTTCATGGAAGCCCTAGAATCGGCTGTCGGCCACCTGCACTCCCTCGGCCTGGCCCATAACGATGTCAACCCCTCCAACATCTTGGTCAACGCTGCCGGCATGCCTGTCCTTGCCGACTTTGACTCGTGCCGCCCTGTGGGGGAAAAATTGACATTTAGTCGCGGTACACCGGGCTGGATTGACGAGGGCGACAGCTACGAGACGTCAAAGACTGGCCACGATACATATGCTATAGAGAGGATTCGCGCGTGGCTGGACGGACAGACGACAAGCTCGTAACTTTACTGCACTGCTAGCAGCCCTGACGATAGCTTTAGAATTCTAAACTATTGCTCTGTGGGGTTCGGAGTACGCAGTGGCCTACTGAGTTACAAGCTTTTTCTCCCCTTGCTCCCCAAGCCACCAGTTTCAACGTTGAATGTTTCTATCCAATGGCGGCTAACTGACGACACGTCATTGAACTTCATTCGGTGCAAGAGAAGACTAAGCCAGAACAGGTAATTGCAATGTTTACGTAGAGTGCTCCATCTATTCTTGGACACGCTGCCCAGCCAAGATATCATCTTTGGCTGACCATCAAGCTGTGATGGTAGACCCTCACATAGTCCTTGCTTTATCGCAATTTGCCACCACACCACCGAAAGACTTCTCGCAGCTGTCCTAGCTGTCCAGTTGATCTCCACAGGAAGCCCGTTACGTTTTCCACCGTCATCCGACTGGGCTGTTTCCCTGTTTGTCTTGTCTTCCACCATCATCCCAACGGTGATCTCCCATGCATAGCCGTTCCCCAGCCGGCAGTAGTAACCGGGAGAGAAATGTGGGATGCTGGACCTGGTTCGTTTCATGTACTCAAAAGCGTTGTTGGAATTGCTGTATTAAGAAATGGCAAAGTATTAGACCCGACAACAGTGGTCACATAGTCTTCGTTCCAGGGCTCAGGCTTAACTGAGGCTGACGAGCTTGAATCTCGTGATGTCAATGTGAGCAGATATAATTTTCTCAGGGCGGAGGCCAAAGTTTGTTTTCCCCCAAAGGGGAAATGGCAATGATCGCCTTGTGTTTTATGGATGTGTCTGTGAGTCGTGATTGGATTGGTGTCTTGGGACTCGTTTCTTGTTTTGTCCTTCGAGTTGCTCCGCCAGTAAGTCTTTCGACTTGCCTCTGGGATCGGCCCTCAACTCCAGCCACTCTTGGCACGAATCGACTGGCGGTTCTGGGGAATGTCCACCATAACAGTAAACCAGTTGGACTATATATCAAGGCTCAGCTCCCTAATTCCATGGTGTTTTTCTTGTTCTCTTCCAATCTGCAATCTTCCAGATACTACTGCATTGAACGGTTGTCTTATCTTTCGTTATATCTCTCTCTCAAACTTCTTTTCCTTAATCATGGCTCTTGATCCCGTCACCCACACGAAAAAGACGACTCAGGATCATCTTGTAGCTCACATGGGTGCGTGGACTCGAGATCCTGCCTACTCTCCCTCAGGCAGCGTGGTAGGTACAAGTTTTATCTCACTCATAATATGCAACTAACGCTTTAAAGGCCCAAAAAATACAGCAACGCTTGGACGCCGCCAAAAAGAACCCGTCTTCGACTCATACGGCTACACCAACTGGGAGGACTTCCTAGGAGCTCAATTTCTACAGCTCCTGGCGTCTGCGGTGTAACTCGACACTGGTTCACAGAGTGAGGTCGGAGGGAACGATGTGATGGACAAAGCCACTGCAATGAGAGCTGGTGGGAGGGGATTATCTTGATAAGGAAGAAAATACATATAGTGTAGCTGGCCACGACGACGTATGGTCTGCTTGGTTTCTTGAATGTGTACATTCGCCTTGATCACTTATCCATCATTCTAGAAGCCAGTAGCTTGGCATATTCT
This sequence comes from Fusarium cyanostomum, assembly GCA_014824385.1. Lineage (NCBI taxonomy): Eukaryota > Fungi > Ascomycota > Sordariomycetes > Hypocreales > Nectriaceae > Fusarium > Fusarium cyanostomum. The sequence goes on along the minus strand of JABCKW010000025.1, from coordinate 186,886 downwards.
CACGCAGTCAATTGTCAAGACTAGACCAGAAGATGGTTCATCACTTCCGCATATCTTCGCCAGAAGCGAATGTGGTAAATTAAAGCATATAAATCAACTCCGACACTCACGTTGGAATGGAACCGGAACACTTGCCCTTAACTAAGCTGGCATTTTCCCCAGTTAGGTCGTCAAAATAGGCCAACAAAGCCTCGACAGGCACCATCTCCATCAAGCCAAGGGTTGGGTGAGATGACTTCAATGGTTGGCCACTGAAGAGAACTCGCACATAGTATTCGCCCTTGCCATACGCGCCGGCATTATCCCTCGATTTTCGGGGCTTCTTTCTGTACAGCTCGAAGACAACCTCGCTACCCATTCCGGGCCAGACCATAACGTCGATCTGCAGGATGCTGAGGAGGCGGCTGATGGAGCCATCGTGGGCGAAGTTGTGGAGGTAGAGAGTGGTCTCCTTGCCAGCAATGACGGCCCGAAGATGACTGGCCAGCTCGGCAACCCACACGCCCCAAGAGGTTGATGAAGCGGCTAGGGATGAAGGAGCGTCGCGGTACATCTGCGAGTACTCCCACTGGCCCATGCGGTAGATGGTATTCGCCATCTTCTGATCGACACAAGTGGAAGAGTTCTTGCCGTCAACTAGCTTGCAGGGCAGAGGCTTGCCGTGGCATTGTCGGGCGGACAGGTTATCGAAATAATGGTCGAAGCTGGCGTGGAACCCAGCGTCGTCTGCTGGTACGCCGGATATATCGTCCAACTTGGCGTAGAGGTCCTTGCTCTTGTCAAGGTGCTTCTTCCACTCTGCGTTGGACGACGATTTGATGGCATTAGACAGCTTGCTGCCAACGCTGCAGCTGTACTGAGGCTCAAGACTGTCCACGCCTGCTTGCTGGATGAGGAGCGGGACAGATTCAGTTGTGCGGTACATGCCGTTTATGAACATGCCAGCAACCTGGCTTGTGATCTGGTTGTTCGTGACGCGGAATTTGACCTTGCTGCGCCAGTCCTCTTGGCGGCCTGGTATGAAATGCAATACGTCGTGATAGACCTCATACAGATCCTTGCCGTGAACCCAAGAGTCGTCCAGGCCCTCGGCAGTGATCTGAGGGAACTGGCACGATCCAACCCATCCTGATGGAACGAAGGGGTTGATTTCGGAGATGAAACCTTGCCAGTAACCCTCAGCGGCCGGCTTCTTTTGCTGGGTGAATTGTCTACCAAAGTAGAACAGCCCCTGGTCGTGACAATTCCACTGGTACGACTCAACAGGGAAAGCGTTGCTGGAGTAAGGAGTGCGCTTGTGGTGTCTTTGGATCTAGAGTTCCGAGATGAGATGGATGCACCTCAGACTGGGATAGATTGGTTGATCACTTACCACTTCGACATATTTCAGTTCATATTCTCTTGATGGTTTCACATATTCCTTCTTCCGGGCGTGGGGCATGTTGCACCAGTTGTAGGTGCCATACTTGTCGTCTGGTGTGCTTGAGGTGTCGAATATGAAGCCATAGGTTCCTTCGCCTTCCAATGCAGAAGTCAGGTTGTTGATCTGGGTATCACTTGGAGGGTACCACTTGGGGTTGCCATTCAGACCCAGCACGGTCGAGGTGGTCGACAGGAGGGCCAGCAGGGAGCTGCGTGGAAGAGACAACATGCCGGCGTATTGTGTGAGGCAGAACAGGGCAGCGGGCAGAATGACCACTGTGAGAGCGAGGTAACGACCCCGAAATCTGAACCAAGAGAGCGCCATTAAATACGTAGAGAAGGCATCTTGATTGTTGAATTCTGTGCTTGAATTGCTGCGACGTTGAAATTACGCGTTATTATTGGAGCGCACGTGCCGAGCATGACTGGATGAGAGCCAAGACAGGCCTTGTAGGCTCTCCACATTACCCTAGATAGGAGTTTTCTCGCGCTCCAGTGTTCTCCATCTCTAGATGATATCGTCGTTCAGTCAAGACATATTTGATACCATGCTTGATGCAGGCAAGATAAGCCTTGAGACGCATAATATGCAGTCAAAAGGTTTATTAAGTAAAGTTAATATGATGCGTAGCATTAGGCTGTTTAAGATACCTCTATTGTACAGATACTGTATTCTTATGCTACTATGGCCCTCTTAGGAGATTAAAAAACATGAAAAATAAATGAATTCTCTAGAGGAATAATGTATTGTGTGAGAAGTGTCATTCTCCATGTAGCAACGTCGTTTCACAAAGAGACACGTCACTCCAGCGGTCGTGACGTCAGAGCTGTTAGATACAATAAGCACTGAATATCATAGTGAATCTTGACACCTTGAGTTTAAGCACTGAACATTAAACAACATCCGCCACAGACTTGACATCACCATGGAGATCCCTTGGGAAGCCCGCATTGCGCGCGACCCTAAATTCAACCCCGAAAGCCAGACTCTGGGCATAGCCCCGATGATGAGGTTTCTTTGGGATTACTCCACCGCCGAGGGAGTCAAGGCTCAGTATCAAGCATTAGGGCAATCGGGAAAGGAGAAGTTGAGTGGATGGTTTTCAACTTTACAAGCCTCTTCAAGTGCTAAACAGGTGAGCAACTAACAAACAACCCCGAATGCCGCCATGTTGCGACAATGATACGAGCCCTTGAAGCAGGCCTTGCCTTCACAGGAGTTCGTTCACTCACCCCTTGAGGACCCAAAAGGTATTCGTCTCCTCCACGTCGACACCGAAGACTCAACACTTCGATGCTCTGTTCGAGCTTACTCTGCTCTCGAGATTCCATCTTACATCTGTCTCTCGTACGTCTGGGCTGATTTCGGCCCAATGTTAAATCGAGGGCGTGACTTTCGCGAGACCGAACTTGAAGTGCCTCACTTCAGTCATGCGGACAGTGCCGAGATCGTTCTTAATGACCGTCGCTTTTCCATTGGCGCCAATTTGCACGCTGCCTTGCTTGGTCTTCAACCACATCTCAACGGCAAGCCCATCTGGGCAGATGCAATATGCATCAACCAAACCGACGGGGACGAGAAGACCTCACAGGTAGCTCGCATGGGAGAAATCTACAATGCTGCGGAAAAGGTCTTTATATGGCTCGGTCGAAGACATACCCAGCGAGACACTGCCATGAAGATCCTCCGAGTGTGGCCGGACTTTCCTGCGAATCCAGAAAAGGCCCAGATCGAGTTCCACGGAAAGAAATACAACACTGCCAGGGCCTTTTTTGACGCCACTTCGACCGGATCCGAGCTTATTTCGTGGTTCAACCTCCTCATGATTGTTACTGAGAGTTGGTGGAGCCGAGTCTGGACTGTGCAGGAGTTCATTCTTGCAAAGGACTACACCTTCTTCTATGACGGGGCTGAGGTGCCTACGGCGGACTTGAAAAAGGCAATGGACTGGACTTACTTTGTTGCAAACCATTGTTCCTCGAAGATTATTCCACCCTGGGTCACCTTCCAACCATCTATCTTTGACCTCAAGAAAGCTGGAGCAAGACTGAACTTTCTCGACGTAGCGCTCCTCGGTGCGACACGAATGGCCGGGGACCCTCGCGACAAGGCCTGGGCCTTCTTGGGAATCACTGACTCAGACTCGATTGGTGAGCCTCCCCTTCAGACAGATTACGGGAACCGCAACATGGGAGACTTTTACCTGGACATCGCACAGCGTCTCTTGCGGGGCAAAGCAGGGCTCCTTGTCCTCTCTCTTGTCAATCACCCACTTCCCCGCGAATCATACACTTTCAAGTCGAAGAAGCCGATCGGAAACCGCCTGTTGGACCAGTACAAGGCAAAGAAGCGCTTGCCCCAGCAAGATCCATCACGGGCGCCTCCCAGGGAAGATGTTCTTGATGAGGCCTTGCAGCCTGACTGGAGTGGGAAGGGGGTTGGTTACCCCAGCTGGGTTCCCAAGATGGCGAGCACTGTTGCTACAGAGCCTTTGTTCCTGAGAGAGATGAGAGCTCAGAAGGCTCGAGGACAAACCCTCCACGACCCAAGTTGGAGGCTCTTCCACGCTGCATCAAAAGTCCAGGGGACATTCTCTTTATCTATAGATGGAAGAGCCCTGTCACTGAACGTTCACACCCTAGACACCATCAAAGCTATTGCTCCTCTTCCTAAAAGTCGTGAGGCCGAGCCAGCCTTCTTCAAGAATCTTCGCTCATGGTATCCGAAGAAGAGTCGCCTCGCAGAAATCCCGTATCAGCGTCAACCTTGGACCACTGTCCCAAACGCTCTTTGCCGTACTCTGCTGACGAACATTTGGCTTACAATTCATCCAGCCCCTGGGGGCTGTGATGCCTACTTCGCCGACTACTTGGCTCGCATTTCAACTTCCGCTTCAAGCATAAAGCATGATCTATGCTTGAAAGCCAAGCCTGATCCGGAGCAAGGAGACATTTTTGCAGCGGCGATGGATGATGTTGGCATTGATAGGGTGCTCTTCATCACGGAAAAGGGATATCTTGGGTTGGGGCCAGCGAGATCGGAGACTGGTGGTGTTGTGAGCTTGGTGGCCGGAGCTCATGTGCCATTTGTGTTACGGAAAGCTACTCAGGGGTGGACTCTGGTTGGAGAGGCTTATGTGCATGGGGTCATGTACGGTGAGGTTTCTCAAGGCCTATCTTTTAAGAAGGTTGAGGTTGTGTAAGAGTAGTCTTGAAGGTAAAGATGGAGAGATTGGTGGCAAGTCGTACCCAATGCATCTGACCAAATGCTGAACTGTAGTGAAGCTATTTTGATGATGTCAATTACCTAGGGTAATTACGCCGGTAGGTTATCTGAGTAGTTATTGTAAGTTTAAAGACAAGATTTATTAGTTATCAACCGCACGACTTATTACGCCCTACCTATACTTCCTCTCTCTCCCTCCCCAAGTCTCTGTCCCCGTCCTGGCTTCGCCCCCTCGGCCCTCTCTCAGGACGAACGCCGAAATTACTCGGCGTGAACCTTCTCCCAGTCGGTCTGTCGTACCGAGATGTCTGGAAGGTGTCTTGCATGATAGCTTGCAGTTTCATATTCATCCCGCTTTGGACCGCCGCGGTTTTTCGAAGGGCAAATGTGTAGTTTGACCCACGCGCATACGAAGCGTCGATGCCCACTATGGCATCGTCTTCAGGGTACTCTTTGCTTCCGCCTCCCATTTCACTTTGCCCCAGGATGTGGTCTTCTCGGGTTGCCACCATCTGCTCCTCGTCATCCACGTCTGTGACTTTGAATGTCGGCACAGCCAAGGAAGCATCTGCCATTTCTTGCTCTCGCTCCCCAAAGGGGGCTGCGCGGACACTGGGATCGGGCGGTGGTTGCACACTCAGGTGGGTAACCGCGTCTCTCGGTCCTAGCGAGCCTGGCCCTGCAGCATTCTTCCCCTTTTCTTTCCGTTTTTGTTGCTCCGATTGAGATTGAGCGGTGTTCTTGTTGCTCCTGGAACGGGCCGGTAGTAGAATGTCCAGGCCTGCCAAAGGGGCTTGACGCTTTTGTCTATGCTGGCGAGATAACGAGTCTATGGTGTACGATCGGGTAGATCTCTTCCACATAGCTTCCTCTGTCTGTTTGTCCAGAAGTCCCGTGGGCTTGGAACCGAAAATCCCGGAGAGCAGAGTAGCTGAGCCACGGAACCTGATGTTTTCCACCGCGTCTACCACCTTGCCCGAAAACACCGCGAATACCAGCGTGAGAAGTAGTACGGGAAGAGCGGAGACGGGATAAAACTTTGGCGGGAAGGACGTTCCTTGCATGCTGAAGTGAGCCTGGCGAACTTGTCAGTCTTGCAGACGACGACGCCGCCGTCACACTATATGGCGAGACTCACTGCAACAAAGGACAGAGGGACAAATGTGAAGGCCAACATAGTTAAACGACCAAGGGTTCTACCCTGCTCGATGGTTTCAGTGTTAAAAGCCTGCTAATGTCAATGTCTTTCAATCTTTAACTCGGAATGTAAGTATTGTGACTGAAGGCGACTTACCAAGGACAAGAGATTCCCAAGTTGTTTCTGCATTTTCTCCATACTAACATCCGCATGTTTGAAGTTCATTTGAACCTCGCTAATTCTCTGTCGCAGAGGATTCACATTGTTGCTTGGAGAGATGTTGTCGCTAGTGGAGGATGCGCTTCGCCTCACAGCTTCTTCAACCTGTCCAATGGCGGCGTGATGAAGTTGCACGAACTCGCTGAGTTCGATGAGGGTGCCAATGTCGCGATGTATTGACCTTGCAATGAACATGATGGGTAGCGTTCTCAGATAGACCATGACTTCCTAGAAATTGCATGAGAAACTGGAAATTACTACCGTTTGTTGCTCAGGTTAACAGGGTAGTCAACTAACCATGGTAGTAAGAGCCTCGGCAGTTGCCTCAAGCACATTATCCCATTTATTGAAAAGGAAGAAGATGTCGATGGCTAGCCAATGGAGCGAATCGCTCAGTCGATCCCAGCGGCGGGGGTTCTCGAGGAAGTGATCCTCGATCTGAGTTTCCATGCGGTTCTCATTGTCGACGCAAATCAAAGCAAATGGTCTATCTGGAAAGTCTGGCAGGGCCCCTGCCTCACAGGTCCAGTAAAATACGCGAACAGGCTTTGCGGAGCCTAGAAAGTCAAAGTTCAGCCTGGTTAGCGTAGCTATTTGACAAGCAGTCAGATCGTACGTACGAGTGTTGTCGAGGCTGAGCAGTTTTTGAGAGCTTCCAATATTGTCGGTGTCTTCAACGACGTCGATCAAGTTTATCACGAACGCGGTTTCTACCATGTGAGCCTGACTCGGGGATGAATCGACTCAGACATACCTATGCCCTCAGGGTCCATGACAGGGAGTGAGACTATGCTGGAAGAGCCAGACGCCATCTGATGGTACGATCCTGGGGGCAGACGAGGTATCACACCGCGTATCATGGAGTCAGTCCAGTTCTTCCAGCCTTCAACGGCGCTTTCCGTCGTTCAGCTGCACGGCCCAGGTTCGCCTCTAAGCAGGATTCATCAAGATACTCACAGCAAGATTGGGCCTTGGGATTTGGCAACTTCTTCCTTGACGAAATCGGGGAAGCCACCCTGCTCGGATTGGTGGATATCAGCTGCAATCTTCTCGAGCTCACCGGTATCTGTCTGGACCGCCAGCAGCATCAGAGTTTGGGAGCGTTGTGGGGGACGAGTCCACCCTTGGGCCCTTGGTGCCATGTTACCAGGCGGGCCAAGTCGAGCGGCTAATATGCAGAGTTTAGTTATAAGTGACGATCCAGGCTAGTGCGGACTGGAAACTTGTTGCTCGTGAATCAACTCAGAGTTTGGTGTGCTGACAATGAATTGTTGTGCGGGGTTTTCAACATCTCCAGCCTGATACGGAGGCAGGGCCAGAAAGCTATCCAGGCTATCAAGCCACCAAAAACAACCAACCAATAAGAGAAGGCCTTGATAGCTAAATATACTTCAATATATAGAAAGAGTTATCTTTGCTTCTGGAGCATCTAAGATACATTGTCCCGGTCAGCCACTGATGTATAGCGGTCGTAGTTGTTTTGAATGCCATTTCGGCCATTGCCTTTGAAACGGTGGACTACGTCGCCTTCACGGATATCAGACACGACAGGCTTGCCGATCTGCCCATCGGCATCAAGAGTAGTGCAGCAAGGGAATTCAGTGAAGAGGTAATATCTGCATGTTCCACCATTTGCAGCTTATGGCTGGACCAGAGATGATAGTGCACAAACCGCAAGACAAGTTGCCAATACATGGGTCAGCATATCGGCCTTGATAGCAAAGCTCTTCCGAGGTGGTCTACTCGATAGCGATGTACCCCGGTGGATACCTGGCGATTCTGAGAGTGCCTTCGAAACACGTATCAGGGCAAGCTCAAGTTCCCGCCCTGCTGACTACATCCTGATCGCAGGGGATACATACGCGAATGAAATGAAGAATCCTTCGCGAAAGTATCGGGTTGAAGTAACTGCAGCGAGGTGGAAGCTCTGGGTGCTCAAGCTCAAAGAAGTTGCTGAGGCAGTGAGCGCAGATGCAAAATGGGATTTAAAGAATAGGGTCCAAAAAGCCCTCAACAAGATGGTTGAACTGCATCCGGAGGCATTCCAACAGGAAGAAGGACATTCCAAGACAGGCTAGGAGCCCAGACGCGCCGGAAACCAGCTGACATGGATGCGTCTCTAGTCAAGCTTGAGTGATAAGGAACAGCATAAGTCTTGACAGGAGTGACTAAATCCTCACCAGCTTCATGTCACTGTTATTCGACAGAAATGCACAAACATTTAACAACACAGCTTTTCCAGTAGCACTGATGGCTCCCATCCATAACTCAAGAGTACCCAGGCACCTGTAACGCCCCTGTAACGCCCCTGAGACCTTTCCTCCGAAGAACGCCAATAGCAACTCGCTCTGTTCGCCCTACTTGATGGTGGGCTTCTCCTCCTCCTTGCTCCTTTCCTCTTCTTTGAAATCGTCCTTTTTCTTAGGCGCAGGACTCGGGTCAACGGGATTAGGTGGTGGCTTAAAAGGGGAACCCCAGCGGCATCCGCACGAGAGGCAGATCATTGATCCAATAGGATTGAGCTTCGTGATGCACCACCCAGAGTTACTGCACCGCCACCCGTATGTTGCGCTCGACATGGTGCGTTAATGGCATATCTGGATGTCTTGTTACAAATTGCACTGGGGGCTGCTAAGCAGTTTGGTCGAGGAGTGGCTTCGGATGTACTAACGTTGCGATGAGTGTGGGAAGTTGAAGAAACGGCGAAGCTCCCATGCCCCGCCGGAGCCTTTGTATTTCTGGGAACCTATTGCCATCCAGTGCCGAGTGTTGGAGATTGCTCGAAGCTTTTCAACAATACGCTCCAAAACTGAGCGTGACTGATCATTTTTCTGCTATGCGGTGAGTTAGTGGCGCTTGCTGCAAACAGATACGAGCTATAGAAGGCCAGAGGGATCAGCATTTAATCATTCATTTCTGAACCAAGGCACACCGTATATATAACCTTGTTTATAGGATTTTCCTGTTTAAACCGGTAGTGTGGAACGAAACCAGGGTGTCAACAATGACGATGATAAAGAGTTGCCTCGGCTAGACTTAAGGGTCCGGTCCGTAGGTGCCTTAGGCACTTGCCCCCAACAAGAAGCTTAAGCTCTAAAGAGCTTCTTAGTTAAGCAAAATAGTTATAACAAGTTATGCAACCTGCTCCTTAGCGCTGCGGCTGCTATAGCTTTGCTATAAGATAGGGCGGTATAGCTGTTATAAGACAGGGCGGTATAGCCGCCGTTATAGCTAGAGGGGCTTATATGTATGGAGGATTATAGCTTAAGCGAGCGCTTAAAGCTACTAGAATAACAATAGAAGGATATATGTGTAAATATAGATGAGGAGTAGATATTACGTATACAGTCTGTCTAATATGTTAAATAACTCAAACCCGCATTAATGGACACTGATCCCTCTAGCCTTCCGTACTGGCGAGCAACCCCGGGTTTACACCGCCGCACTATGAGGACCCTGGATATTGTGGTCAGATGCAGTCGGTTAAATTCTCTGCTACGGATGGTGCATGGCTGTAACCGGTGACACGATCCTTTCACGCTCTTTTGGAACTACCTGATCTATTGCCTCTACGCTTCTTCAACCAGACAGAGCCACGACACTTCCCTCGTGCACACCACTTCCTCGTCACGATGTGTTAAGAAAGTCGCCCGCAGCACATCAATTTCATTCATACCGTACCCCGGCCGCAACGCACCCCCTACGCAACTTGATACATAGAAGACGCGCCGCACACACAAGGCTTGGCCGGCCGACCGACCGAACATGATAACTATCGGAACACCGAGCAAGGACAGCCGGGATGATCTAGTCCCCTAGCAGCGATATATTTCAATGCACGCAACCTGCTGGCGCCGCCATTGACAAGTTGCGTGCAAGTGTGGCTTGTCGCTTCCTTAGTCCGGCGCTGGTTATCACCATCTCTCAAACCAACGGCGGGGGCCAGTGGTTTGGATGGAGTGGGAAGTCAAAGTCTGCCGAAATGAGGGTCAGAACGCAAGCTTTCAAGCAGGGTAATCTATAAACGCAACTGACTGAACTCCAGTTTGCAATGTGGTTCAACCTCGTTGCTAACTCGGAATCTGTGACTGGCCGCAACACCCTGCCTCTACGCCTCTACTTCTCCTACATTTGAAGCCGCCCTTCAACTGGACAGAGAGAACCAAAATGTCTGGTCAGAGAATGTTGGACTTGACCAGCTTGACGAAATCCCTCGCTATACTCTATCTGGAGCCCTCCGCAACGTTTTTCAAACCGAGCTTGCCTTGACGACCGTTACCCAAATCCTGGATGGTTTATCAACGTCGGACAACGTTTGGAGCCAGTGCGGTAGCAAGTAAGACCCTGCATATCGACGTAAATTATATCCCGTTTGCGTCGAGTTTCAATTCTCTAAGACTTCTATAGCGCCTTCAAGAGTGTCCCTTCTTCTCCAGCCTTTGAGGTTCGTCTGATTGAGCAATTGTGTTCTTTGTTATTGTGGAAGCACCTTGCCTTTGAGAGAGCAACGGGCAGTTTACATAGTCTGATTGAGCTTAACGCATTGGCTTTACATCAGATCAGGGTCTTGTTGTCACAACTGGATAAGCTGCACGACCCTGCCACAACTGCTGGGTACGATATTGACGGCGTAACTTGCTGGGGACGACCCCCGGATCAGTGGGCTCGCCTTATCCCATGGCTTACTATATTCTTAGAGACTCACTTTGCGGCTCACGAGAAATATCCGAATGACATTGCCGACATTGTAGGATACTGGGCCAAGGACCATGTCATGCGTGGAGTCACACTCTTCTATCACTCTCAGTCATGGGATAATGACGATGAGCCCAATGTCTACTTCCAGTACTCCCGAGCGAACGTCACCTTTCGAGTCTGTCAACTCCTCGACGATCAGCAACCGACACTCCTATCCTTTCTTTTAGAAAGAAACAAGGAGGCTTGCTTTAACAGCTCTTTACCTATTCCACCAGGGTCTGGAAATAGGATACGAATTGACCCGAAAGACACCATTCTAGTTCACAAGGTATACCGAGACCTTGAGAGAGAAAGCCTTCTCGGCAACGTTTGAAGATGCAGCAGTTTATGGAGCCATGTGTGACAAGCTCCCTGGACTACCCGGAGAGGAACGTGGATGCAGAGATTGAAAGGCTGAATAACATGTAGTTAGACACTCAATTTGTCTGATACGCCTGAAAAGTGACACTATATCAAAATTCCCTGAACGAGCGAGATGCAAACGGCGCCTTATGTGAACGTTAACCTGGAACTGCCAGGCCATGACTCTATATACTGCTGAGCTTCTTCTTGGGCACGTCAGCTCTCACAACCATCTTGTGAACATACTTTCTAGCATTGGACTGTTAGTCAACCATTTGCTGAGTGTTGGCGAGCACCAAGGATCATTTACACTTGCCGCACATCGCCAGCTTGTAGTGAAGCGTGACTGAGCTGCTTTGCCTCTAGCACGTGGACTGGCCATTACCAGTAAATGATCCGGGCTGGTAGGCGCCATTGGAATCACCAAGACACTCGGCTGATGGTGCGTCAGTTGCAGCTTCCAAGACATTTAACGGTTCGCTGAGAGCCACTTACCAACAGTGACAAGCCTGAGGTTGTTCTGCTTTGCCCAGTTGATCAACCAAGGAGTGAGCGTCTGCACCGTGCTGGCGTACGTCTCGTGCATCAAAGGGATATGACCGTTGCCGCCTGCACCAGCCTGCAGGAACTTTTGCTGGCTCTGCTGCGCAGTCTGGCCGTTCCAGTCGCCCGAGTCAACATCATTGGTGATGACCTTGTATCCGAGCGACTTCATGGTAGGCAGCACGCTTCCGCCCGTGGCAAGGTACGGAGGTCGCATGTATGCAGGCTTCTTACCGATGATGTTGACCATGGCCTGCTCGAAGCGCTGCATCTCCTGCCTCAACTGCTCGCCGCTCAAGCTGCCAAAGTTCTGCGGGTGCGTCCAGGTGTGGCTAGCGATTTGATGGCCAGCATTAAAGGCAGCCTTAACGGCAGCCTGGCTGTTGTAGACACACCCATAGAGTTTACCCGTCCAGAAGAAAGTGGCCTTGGCGCCGGCTTTGTTCAGAATGTCGAGAAGCTGGGTGGTGTACTGCCCTGGACCGTCGTCGTAGGCGAGGGCGAGGACGCCGGGTTTGTTGCACTGTCGAATAACAACACCTGGAGACGCCTGACGTTGGAAAACCTCGACAGGGCTTTCAATAGGGAGGCAAGCCACGCTTGCTGTCAGGAGGAGGATGTTTAGAAGGGTCTTGAAGAGTGACTGCATCTTGAAGCTATGTACGAGGAAAGTATGTGAGAGAAGTGAAGACAGGAGCAACAGTCAAAAGGTAGTCTCGACCTATGAACAAAAGATAATTGTGAAGGTAGATGTTTATTGGTTTGGTAGATAAGCTTCTAGAAACAAGGTTTCATATAAAACAGGCCAAGACGACTCATGATGCCATGTGCCAGAGCGTCAGCACACCCTGACCAAGGCCATTCGTTCTCGGGGCTTAATATACTCAGCTATACTATGCACCCTCCCGGAAGATCTCCTGAAACGAAACCTGCAGTTTCAGGCTGAATATGCGGCCCTTGGCATCCCCTACTCAATCAAAACACTCGACCCAATGAGTCTCGGTGCGTTTCAACGGCTGAATTCAAATCCCGGGTGCGGGGCAACCAATGCGACCTTGGATAGATACTCCGTAATAACCGTCGCTCTCTCACCTGAAGCCTTCGGCATTCATGCCATGTGGCTCCACGATGCGGAGATAGTAGTATTTTCTTGCCTCATTTGGATCACGTTCGGCTTCAATTGGACGGTCCGGGCCTCGATCCTCCGGTAATGCAACTGATCCGGATAAAGCGAGCCCCTCTTTTTGACAAGGGTTTGTGATTCGGAAATGAGGACCTTGTCCTGGGAGTAGGTATCCACCGAGTAATTAACATGAGGTGCAGTAACCTGAACCAAGTACATTAACCGCAAGCTTCTCGACAACCTCTTCTCCTCTCCTACGCTATCACCGGTAAAATTGAACATCATTCATTTCAAGGCCCGGCGGAACCTGATCTCCTCCATTCCGGTAGGTTATTCTTCTTTTGGAAACTCCTTTCGTCCTTGATAGCCTCGTCAGCTTGAATCACTTGATCTACTTGGACCATCAGAGGAGACCTCTGCCGGCAAGCACTAGCTGAGAAACACATAAATAGCATAGCAACAACCTGGAATTTCTGACTTGAACCATCTCTCCAGCGCCAAAGCCTCTTGTCTCAAACCATACCGCAGCTCAACTGAACAGCCTCACCTTCACAATGGTTTCTTTCAGCTATCTTCTCGCGGCTGTGTCTACCGTCACCAGCGTTCTTGCTATCCCAACCGCCAACGCTCCTGAGAATGTTGACATCTCCAAGCGCACCCCCAGCTCCACTGGAAACCACGGTGGTTTCTTCTACTCGTTCTGGACCGACAACCCCAACAGCGTCACCTACAACAACCAAAACGGTGGCCAGTTCAGCGTCCAGTGGAACGGAAACGGCAACTTTGTCGGCGGCAAGGGTTGGAAGCCCGGTAATGCCCGGTAGGAGCCCCAAACCTCAGGCTCAAGTGTCTGCCCCTACAGCTATGCTGACTCTCCCTACCTCAAGGACTATCAAATACTCTGGCTCTTACAACCCCAACGGCAACAGCTACCTCGCCATCTACGGATGGACTCGCAACCCCTTGATTGAGTACTACATCGTTGAGAACTTTGGAACCTACAATCCCTCCAGCGGTGCCACCAAGAAAGGCGAGGTCAATATTGACGGCTCTGTCTACGACATTTTGGTCAGCACTCGCTACAATGCTCCCTCCATCGAGGGAACCAAGACTTTCCAGCAATACTGGTCTGTCCGTCGCAACAAGCGCTCCGGTGGCTCTGTCAACACTGGTGCGCACTTCAATGCCTGGCGCAATGTTGGTCTGAATCTTGGAAGCACCTTTGATTACCAGATCCTTGCGGTTGAGGGATACAACAGCAGGGGTTCTGCCACCATGACCGTGTCTTAGGGGACCGAGATCAACGGGGACCCATAAGAGACTCGGTGGCGGAGGGTGTGTGGATTAAAAGGTTGGCTAATGCTTGAATTTCAATGCTCCTGTCCCCTTTTGAGATTGTCATGGACGGCTATGCAGTGGCTTGTGATTCTGGGCTCGTTGCCATGGTTCAGCTTCAGCCATCTGCTTCTTGTAAATAGTCTTATCACTCTTTTGTGGAGGAATCTTGGCTCGCCATCAGATTGACGTAAACTTAGGTAGTCAGTTGAATGCAAAGTCGCTGTACATATGATATAACGTATCTTTTGTAATTTCCTACTTCAAATCTTGATAATGCTACCTGAGGCGACACGCCCAACAAAGATGAAGAAGAAACGTCTCAGAGAAGTAAAGAAGAATACTCCTTCGATGATTAGATATTCTGAGTGGTAGCCGGTGGAACGAGAGAGCCGAAAGATAAGAGAGCTTGGAAAGTAAGGCAACCGAAAGGATAAGAGCAGTTTTGATGCTTGTATCTCGCACTCGGTCAGAATGTCCCTCCTTCTTGAGATTTTGGAAGATCCGTAGAGCGATGTTGGGTGTATCATCTGGCAACTAGTCTGACGCTCTGTTGTCCTCTACCCTTGGGGTATCGTGAGACTGAAGTATGTCGCACCGGCTTGATGTAGAACCTGTTAGTGACAGGCAGAAGGCACCAGAAGAGATCGACACATACTTATAGTGGAGGCTGCCTCTGTAGAGGAGCAAGACAAGGAGGCTGGGGACAAGAGAGCAGGGTGAGGATAAGTGATGGAGGTCAAGACAAGGCAGCACCAAGGCGAAAAGCATAGTTGGCGTTGAGTTCTTTGTAGAGCTGGCGAGACATTGTTAAACTGTAAGATGGGGCAAAGGAGCAGGTCTTTATAGCACGTCTTGGCTGCCAAGCAGGCAGATGGGCTATGGCAAAGTTCCTAGGACTATATGTGAAAACTGATAGACCAGAACCTGCACTGAAGCCAAAACGCAGGTCTAGACGGATCCACGGCAATGAATAGACGACAATAGGAAGCCAAAAAGCCACTTATTTGCAACTGGTGCATTTCATGTCGGTCACAACGTCAATATAGCGAAGGGACAGAAGAATTAGATAGCTCACATGGCTTTCATGGGACAGCTGTTGGCCGCAGTACTCATGCCATTTCCCGCTGTTGTGCACGCATCGCGCCCTAGGTAAGACAGTCCTTGTGTGTATTTGAAGGAAGAACTGCCAAAAATATCTGTCTGGGTGACATTGTTGCAATTTTACCATTAGGCATAAGTACAGGTTGCACTTCTAAGTCTCTAGATATGTCAAGCTAAGCTTTTCCGGCCACGTAGTATTGTCGGCTGACGAAGGGAGCAGGGGTTGGCTTGAGCCAGACAAGCCATTGACAAGGGTACATCAAGAATCCGTCATGGACTTGTGAATTTAATTCTAAGAAGAAGCAAACCCCAGGGATCCCATGACCGTTTTGCGGATGCGACATCTCCGCAACCGGGTACCGCACCATAGGGCTGATGTCTGCGTGGAGGTAGCAAATGAGTGGCTTAATGGCAACTTAGTGAGGCTGTATACGAAGCCGTATCTACGGTGCAGCTTCCGATAGGGGTCTCGCAGGGCTGAGAGCATGATCGGTCTCATTGTCGGTGAACCGTATCGAATTTCTAAACTTGGATCTTTCACCCCGGTCTCTATTCATCCTATTCACCAGGTCAGGAAGCGTAATTAAACCACCGCCACTTTCCAGTCATAAGAGGCCAGTCGGCAGGGGGGAGATCTCCCATACACCAGGTCTCGCTGGAGAGGTAGGTTTGATGTCCAATTTACCGGAGGTTATTATGCCTCTATCTCAGATTGCAACGCCTTGATTCTGATCTATTCTTCTGGTCATGTTGCTCGTCGACACTCCCTGGCGGCAAAACCGCGCCTTGGGCGACCTCGAACTGCAGATTAGCCACTCCACAAATAACGAGCAGGATTCACACAGCTTTACGCGCATCAAGTATTCAATCCACTGTATTGGAGCCTATTCTAGCTACACTGCAGCGTAGATAAGAGGCCATCAGGCCTCCTTGATAGCACCCTCTTCCTTGAGCTTCTCCAACAGGTCCTTGGGCTCCTCAAGGAACGTGGTGACAGTGTATTCCTCATCAGTCTTGGTATAGTTGAAGTTGAACCTCTCACCAGTTATACCGTAGATGCTCAAGAGAGCATTGTTGAACTTGATCTGATCGATCACCAGGTTGGTCGGGATCTTATGCTCCCAGGTTTGAGCGTTCTTCTTGGTACCCTGGGTCATTTTGGAAGATGCTCGAGTAGTGGAGGTAGAAATGTCGCGTTTGGTTTCTTGACTTTGGTGAAGATGCGAGGTGCTTAGATTGCTGGTCTTGGACTTTTGAATCTTGGTGGTTGTTGAGAATGGGCGGTAGTGGAGGAGCGGATGTGCGAGTTTATATAGTCATGAGGAGGGCCTGAATAACGACGAGCTCAGCCGTGAGTGAATGACAACTGCTTTACTTTGATCTTTAATGCTTGTAACTTCCACGATGTGAATAACTGCAAGACTGACATCTTGCAATGACTTGTGTAGCACAGCGAGACTGAATCGCTATTCGAGATGCATCGCTGAGTGACGAGTTAGTGCATCTTGTTGAATAGTAACTGATGATAAATTGCCTGCTTGTAAGTTTATCACCACCGCAGATATTATTAGTCACAAACAAATCATGCTCTAAATAAGTCACACTTGAGCCATAGAAGAGCCAAGATAAGCCCTCGATCGTGATCTCATAGCAGTGATTCTTATGCAAAATAAGCCGAGAGCAAAGAGAGTAAAGCACCTCGACAACGGGTTGAAGATATTGGCATGTTACGATTACGAGCAAAACTGCCATGGAGAATTTGAGAGATTGTCGCCTCTGGTCGAACGGTTGGATCTATAAGCTACCTCGTTCGACGAGGATCGGGTGCCTCTTTTTAAGCTGACACTCGAGGGACGCACCGGGTCAAGCAACGCATGTCTGCTCCGAGAAGAGGATTTCTCGCGAGTCGAAGATGTCCAACGCACTCTTTTCAAACTACAGAACAGGCTATTTCACCTTCTCATCATGAATGTTCATTTCAAATTTGAAGCAGAGGAGTTGATCCCATCCAGCGTTTTACAGGAGAAGGGATCCCTTATGCAACAATACGACCAGTGGATGCAAAAGCTCGACGGCTTTAGAAATAGGTCGAAACATGACGACCAAGCATTACATTTCATACAGATCTTACTTGTCCAATTCCGCGTTTCCCGTATGCTCCTCGCGTCCAACTTTCTGTCGACAACGATGTGTTTGGGGCATCACCCAATGCAGCCGCAGAGGAGGTAATTGACCTCGCTGAGGGTATCCTTCAACGCACCAGCGACCAGAACGGATCTGCCGAAGCAGCCAAGAATCCGCGCCGCAACTTATCATTGGAAACAGGAATCGTGGCCCCGTTGTTTTGCTAGCCATGAAGTGCTCGGGCGAGTCTGTGAGCAACAGAGCTGTAGAGCTGCTCGCTGCGTCAGACAGGAGAGAGGGCTTATATGATGCGCAAGCCATGGCCAGAATTGTTAATCAACTCAGAGTATCGAGGCGGCAGAGGCAGGAGAAGCAGACAGCATACAAACTCAGAAACACAGCGCGGACAGCACCAGAGAGTTGGTTACGGGACGGGAATTATGAGGCAAAAGGTAGCATAGACAGACTAGCTGATTACATATAGACAAGATCAATCCACCCAGTTGGTTGACCAAGTTCAAGACAAAGCAACCGCCACGAGAATGAAAGCAACAAGGTACAATGAGATGTGGGAAGTCATAGAGGCGCCGGAGACGGGCGGCACAGAATCTGATCCTCCGTCGGCCTCAATCCTGGCGGCAAAGCGCATCTCTGTCTTGCCAAAATCATACACCGACACGACATTCCTCAAAAATGCGTCTCCCAGAAAGTTCAATGATAAGCCGCTACCCTGGCCCGTTGGCGCAACGCTGGAGTAGCAGAAGCCACTGACATGACGGTAGATGAGATCCTCCGAGGACAGGTGCCAGAACGTGTGTCCATCAAGAGTGATTCCCAACTCGGGACTTGTGGTGTTGCACTTAACCATGTAAACGTGGGCCTCCTTGTCGAAGACGCCGGGAGGGTCGAAGGCGGTGTTGATGGATTCAGCAATGGCCTCAGGAAACAGGTTCATGTGATTGCCCGTATCGACCACGGCTTGAAACTTGGTCGAGTTTCTGGTGTAAGAAGTGTTTGACCCACGACCCCAGGTGACTCTATCCACAGTCAGAGTCATCAGGGTGATCTCTCGCTTCCCTCTTGTCAGCTCGTCCGGCAGGCCCTCGGTGGCCTCGATTCGTTTGACTGCCCAGTCGTTGATGTGAGGAACGGGAGGCAACTCTCCAAGACCAAGCCATCCTCCTGGACCACTTGTGGCATTCTTCGGTGGCCTTTCAATGGCAAAGCTGTACCATGGCTCTACAAGGCCCTTCTTGCACATGTTGACAAAGACTGGATCGTACACGTCGCGGTTGAGGAGCAACGTGCTGTTATCAATCTTGGCTCCAGGATGTGCCGACGTCAGTGGAGGGAAGCCCAGTCCCAAGACACCGCTTCCATGGCCGCCGCCATTCTCGTTGGTCCTGTCAACAAGACCAATCTTCTGGTGCGGGACCCTGATGCAATTCACTGACACATCAGCGAACCCGACTTTTCCCAACGCAATACCCGTACCGTACTGCACGTCGAATGTCTGGTTGGTGACATATTCCATCGAATCTGGGACTTGGAGTGTCCCAGAAAAAGCACACTCTTGTTGCGGGACATCCTGTCTGTCCTTCTCACTGACGCACTGGAAGTCGGCCACGGGGACCCAGAGGTCACTGCTGCCAGTGTCGGGGATAACGTAGAATGTCTGATCTTCTACTTGGATCTCAACCTCAAAAACAATTCCGTTTTGATGCAAGTCTACTTCAACCTAACCAACTAGAAGATCAATCGAGTATCAATACGAATAACAGATATCAAGAAAACTTCTGCAGTTACATACTCATCCCCATCTGACTTCTGGGTGTTAATGTGTCTAAACTTGAACGAGAGGACACTATCAAACCCCGGACTCCACCATCCCAAAGCACAACGACAACCGGATCAATCCTCCATCTCCTCATGACCCCTTTCATAGGCAATCTGACAGGGCGCACAGAGAAGAAACCGCCTCGTGTCGTGTCTCCCTCCCTGACACTGCACTCGGCATTCTCATGCAGAGGAGCTCAAGGGCCGCCAGCGCGACCCGACTTGTCCCAGTATTCATCACCCTGCGAGCGGCAGGTACCAATAACGCAATAGTAGCCACCACCGCGGTTGTTCTCGTTAGGAGAGTACATAACGTAGGGACCTCCAGGGTTAGACGTGCCGCAAGAGTTGTTCTCCACATCTTTGACAGTGTCTAGTCGATTGTCAGATCAAGCGTATGAATTGCGTGAAACAGGGGGGTACTTACAAGCTGTGTGGGCGGTATTGTACCAAATGCAAGCCGTTTCCCCTTCGCCGGCGTTGCATGTGTAGGTATTTCCAGTAGTCCAAGCCTGGGTAACACTGAAACCTCCCGAGATCCAACCAGCAGCGCTGGCGTCTGCACTCCAGCCGATTGTAAAAGACTTGGTCTGTAGGCTGCCAACCGCGCACGAGTCGGCAGTACCGCAGTTGATGGTTTCCTAGTGGAAAAAATGGGAGTGAGCTTAATGCTTTGGGCGATAGAGAGCCGAGTGACTGCTTCTTGTTTATCAGGGGTTATTGGCGTGGAACACATACCGAAAGCTGTTTATGAAGGAAGTTTTGATGCGGGTCACCTTGTAAAATGTTAGACAACCGTCGTTTGGAAATCGAGCATCAAGATAAGTGGCTGATGGAAAAGTCAAGCCTGGGTTGAGACGTTCAACATACCACCATCAACCAGCACCGTAGTGGTGTACCACGAACAGAACTGTCTCTCATCATTCTGGTGCTCATCTCGTTTGTGAGCCGAGTGAAGTTCGTGAGAGAGACCGCGTGCCTCGAGAGAACGGAAAGTGATCTGTGAGTCTTTGTGCTTGAAACAATCCTTGGCGTCACCCTTCGAAATGTCCTTGGCGGACCACTCCACGCCAGAACACTGAACCAGGGCGAATTCTTGGTTGTATGTCTTGGAGCAGGCAGGGCCACCGGAGAACTCTGGCTTCGTGTGGACCCGGTAACTGACCTCGCCGACAGTGAAGTTTCCGAATCCGTCTTTGTGGATGTCGGAGAAATCAACAGGGCTGTCAGCTTCAAGAGTGCTGCCACAGGTCTCGGCAAGCAAGCCGCCCTTTTTATCGTCATAGACATGGAGAGAAGTGAGATTCGAGTCCTTCTCAAGGCGCCAGACAAGCTGGACTTGAGCGGCTGAAGTCGCGGCCACGAAGGCTGCAAGTCCAAGGAAGAAGTGCATGTTGCAGGTAGCTTGCAAGAAGGATAGGTTGTTGTGTTGCAGGTAGCTCGAGGGAACAGTAACTTGCTGAAGAACAAGCAGGAGAGTTATTGCGTGAATCGTTTCAGATTTTATAGTTCCTCTCAACAAGTTCCTGAAATAGAATCTTGCTGCGCTTCACTTGTAGTGTGATGATTCTTGCACCGCCTAACACCATCTTTACTATGCTGCCTGAAATGTAGCCAGGTCCTCGATCCTTCACAATACAATAGTATAAATCCTCCAGAGCGATCGTCTTTCGAGCAACCAGGGCTGTGATTTGACGAGCAGGCAACCCTCATGTCGTGCGCTGGGCACTAGGACGGATAAAGCAGCTGGGAACTGTACCCCGCCTCGGGGACTGAAACCACGTTTATAGCCGGTCGGGGACTGAAACCACGTCCATAGCCGGTTGGGGGCTGAAACCACGTCAATAGCCGTTTGGGAATCAAGGAACCATAGGTGATGGTCATAGTAACACTTGGAAGCCGGGCGTTTAGACTTTGGCCTTTGACCAAGGGGCTGGTCGGCAACAGGGCTGTGACAGACCTCGGCTACAGAAAAGATACATCAGGAGACCCACGCGGAGACCTCCGAGCCCTTCAAACTATTTTCCATAGACCTACGTTTCTACCGAGTTACGGGAACAGCTAAAAGTTGCTAAGCTATGTCGCGATAGGAAAGATGAAAAAGAGTACTTTCGAGAGACTTATACAAATCTTAGGGGGTTAACCCTCATTAGTTGTAGCTGACGAGGAGATAATCCGTCTAGCGTGGCCTTAATTGCCGATCAGGCCCTACGTCAGACGAGCTCGGTCCCGAAGGTTAATCAACGATTGCCTTTGGGTCCTTACTCGAATCAGCTAGCCTCATCCTGACATTCGGTCTTTGGTAGTTGACCCTTGTCACGGGCTCACGGCCGACTATTAACGCCGACGCTTCAGGGTACAGACAGCCTTTGAAGAACCCTGAGAACCAGGATGTTCTACTATAGAGCAAGCTTAGAAGGATTTACGGATTGTGCAGCATGACGTACAGGTTGCAAATATTACAAATGTTATTTTTGGTACAGACCCCACAGCTGGCATTGATGTTTCTTGGCAAAGAGAAAAGCTGGCTGAGATACTTCGCCACGAATGGTCAATCTTTCCTCTGAGTGGTTTAAGGTATAAAGAAAGAGATTGGCTTGCCGTGTTGAGGACGGGAGTTCTATTACCAAATGCCTACGCAGCCCATGATACGACACGTTAAAAACGTTGAGATGAACATGGATCTCCCCAGCCTTCGGGTTTACCAACCTCGAGTCATGAGCATTGCAAGAGTTCCGACTGACCAAATAATTTCCTATTGCGGCAATCCAGTGATGATCTATGGGCCAATCTCTTGATGACGTCGACTGGGCAAGCAAACCTCGCTCATTTCGAAAGGTAGCACAAAAGAAAATCCTAACCAAAGACCGCCTGCTATCCGAATTCTTATGCACTCAGCCTCCAAAATATTACAAGAACCCGTTGTCTGACAATGGAGCCGGCTCCGTGCGGTGCGTTGGCCTCCCTCATGGCCGTGTAGCCAAACTATGGGCGTGATCTCGCAGTGAGCAGGCAGAAACGCAAGGGCATTTCGTTTGTCAACGCGACTGTAAATACGACAATAGCCAGAATCTCCAACGAATTGATGGTATCCATATCACGGGTCAGGTTCGTGCCGGCAAAGATTTGAAACCGCCGACGCCACTGAAACCAGTAACAGAGACGACCTCCAGCGTGCCTAAGAAGGGAACAAGTCGTTGATTGTGGTGCTAGATTTGGGCAGCTTGCAAAGGAGGGAAACCCCTTTTTATCATTGATCCCAAAGGCAAGGTGTCATCTTTGACGAGGTTGCTCACCGCCTGTAATAGAATGAAAGCCGTGCTACACAGACTTATAACAGTCTTATAACCCCCATACGTGATCGGGAAAATCTGGACTAAGGTCACGTGATAGTAGTAAATTTTCTTAATTATAATTTTGTTGGCCTTTTCCCCTTAATTATATATATTTAATAGATCTTGTGAGTTGATAAAGAAAGAACCTAGGATTTAATTGCTTAAATTGTATATGCGGCCCAACTGTTAATCTGGTTATAGGGGTGCGTCTGGTGTAGATGATACAGTGGCCCTTACCCTTGCCCTCTCCCTGTTCCTCTTCCCTGTGTATTTGTATGTGACCTTGAATGCTTCGAGGGCGTCTCGCTGGAATGCAAGGGATTAGGTGTCGAATTGAGAAGCTTGTGTCGGAATAGAGGCTTGATGGATTTGCGGGTTATCGGCCGGAAAGATTAATATATGAAGTCTGTGTAGCAAAAGTTGTGTCACGAAATGACCGCCAGACTAAGACAGCAAAAGTGTAAGATCTTACAACAGGCACCGAGTAAAGCTGGTTCATTAAGGCCGAGGCGTCACAAGTTGTAAGCCTGCATAGCACAATTCCAAGGGGATGGGTCACAAAATATCGGCTGCAGATAGTCGCACTCCTAGGCAGATTCGTATTAGCATTCGCGGGCTCTGATTGCTGGCCTGATTTAGTACGTCACTGCTCAGCCTCAAGAAGCGCCTAGAAGACGGAATTCACAATATGCATGCATGCCTGACAAGCCAAATGAGAGTCAGGCCACCCAAGTCAAGTCAGGCTGTTCCCTCTGTCTCACTTTTCGACCTTGCTCTTCCACAAGTGTTCCGTGAACCTAACCGCGCAGGCATGGCCGATCCGTTCTCCATCGCCAGCGGTGTCGCTGGTATCGTCTCCCTTGGTCTTACTCTTTGCAACGGTCTTCATCAATATTTCAGCGCGATCAAAGACCGAGGCGAGGATGTCGGAATTGCTTCCCAGCACCTGACTCTGCTACGCTCAAACATTGACCTCATCGGGTCGAGCGCATCAACACTCAGTGGTCGCTATGCTCGGGCTACCCAAGGTGTCATTCTAGGGCTTCAGCTCTGTGAGCAGCAGCTTAAAGCCCTGGAGAAAGTTGTCCACGATCTGAGTGGTTCTGTTGGACTTGGCTCGTCAGATGCTAAACGCAAATGGCAGAAGCAAACCGCAGCCGTCATGTACCCATTCAACAGGAACAAGTTGGTCCAAGTACAAGATCAGCTTCTTAAAGCAACCAGCATCCTGGGAACATTCGTTCAGAGTCTGATCCTGTGAGTGAACTCTCTAATATGGTTATAGATGCTGACATTCGATAGCAATGTCAGCGTTGGTGTGGGCGAAGACCTACAGGCGTTCCGAAACGCGGTGAAAGACAGTGGTCTCATAACGTATGAATCATTGAGCAACATCAAAGGTCATCTTCAAGCCATCGGGTCATCGGTTCAACAGACTGGGACAGATTTGAAGGCCATTTCCTCTCAAGTCAGGGAACAAACTGTACTCGCATCCAGCAGTCAAGTTCTCATGCAGGAGGCCAACGTGAGGGTTTCAGCACAGCTGGACACCATTGTATGAGATCCACAAGCTACCACAGTTCTCTCTAATGCAGCAAACAGACTTCGGGAATTGAAGAGATGCGAATTCTGTGCAGTGCGAACCAACGTCAGACCATCCAGTCAGCAGAACGAGATCCCATCTCACGTCATTCGAGAAATGCCAACATCGAGCGAAGACGTAATCGAGATTTTATGATGGCAACCTGTACATGCAGGAGATCCAGAGCAAAGACGGTCTATCGTCAATCTCACCAGAGTCGTCGATCTTGGGGAGGGTTAACTGTTTGGAAGCAATCAGAGTTACAAGGAAATCACCATCCTGAATGCCCTCTCTACAGTGCTGACTCGATGAGGAGCTCTACGATGACAATCTTCACGTATACCGGCCTTCGATATCTTCTCTCTCGCGTCTTGGCGGCGTCGATTGGACAGGAGTCTCGAGTTGGAGCTTCCTCTATAACATATGGGCTGCGAACGTATAACGTGATCAAGGAGAGTCCTGCATTTCAGAAATTTGAGCTTGAAAGGTTTATGTCCATGTTCTTCAAGCATAATGCAGCCTATGTGCTTCAACTGAAACGCGAACTCCAACTCATTTACGCGTCGCGAAGGGCGTCACCCTTCGATATTGATGAACACGGCCAAAACATCATTCATCATTGCATTAAGGCAAGTGAACCTCTTCATCTTGAGCAATACACTCGGGCTAATTTACGTACGTAGGCATTTTGCGCCTACTTGCCTCATGCGGTACTTGATTCTTGTCTAGATGAGATGTTAGTGGGGCTGCGTATGATCCTCCTTTTTTTGTCTGACATGGGCGTCAACAGCAATGCAGCCAGTTTTAATTGTCGGTACGTTAAATTCAGTCACAAATCCAGTCACAAATCCATGTTTCCCATTCATTAAATCATGAGAAACAGGACAGCGCTCGACTACACAACGGGGCACATATTCTATCCTAATTTGCTTGTTTGCGTCTATGAGACTTTCGAAGAATGCGATCCGCAGTTTGACCCAGTATTAACCCTTCATCATCATCAGTGGGTGCGATTGAACTGGAATGGCAGATCAAAAGTCCTCGATATCTTCCAAGACCGTGCTGACATTATTCAAGGTAATATCTTGCGGGGATCTTTTGACCCCCTTGTAAAGCTGCAATAACTGACACGGGATTCGAATTCTCAGGCCTCGGGTATGGGGACCTCTTCTTGGCTATTTCACGAAGAGATGAAACGAGACTTCGAGATATTCTTGAGGGCGACTCCTCCGCCAATAACCTTTTAGGCAAAGATTTCTATGGACGCAATGTATTGCACCTTTGCAGCAATTGGGCACACGGCTTGCGACTCTTGTTGTCTTACAAAGCCACACATCCCCTTCTGAATGCACTAGATAACGGCAAATGGGCACCGCTAGACTATGCACTCGAGCACAGCAGCACGATTTGCAACGCTCCAAACGAATGGACTCCCTGTCACGACTGTTACTGCTGTGCTGCTCTCCAGCTTATTCTGGAGATGGACTGTAAAGTGTCGATAGAATATCTTCGACTATCCATTCTGTCAAGTTGTTCACTTAAAGGCAGGACCTTGTTCTTACAGCATCTCAAAGACAAACGAGAGCGGCTACGAGACATTGCCTTGGCACATCTCTTGAGTACGGAACTCGAGGATCTTCGAGTGACAGAAAGAGCGGTGCCTGACACAACGGCTGGGGCACTATGGGATCGACTACAAGACAGAGGCATTGAAGTCGATAATGCTCTCGGCGTTGATACCGATCAGTTGTTTGATCGCGCTAGAGGGCTATTTTTCTTCCCTCACTTCCCTGAAGTGGCGGAATTGGTGTTTAGTCTCGGCTTCCGGGACATCGACGCTTGCGACCAATTTGGGGTCACACCCATCTTGGCCATGGAAGAACCAAGTCCGATCTTTGACGATGCCGGAAAGCCCCTGGTATATGCCGATTGGTTGCTTCAGAAAGGTGCCAAACTTGTCACTTCAATCAACTCACTCCGACTCTCTGCTGCTCACAATGTAGCCAGGACTTTTGGACGATGGGCACGCGAGTACTATCTCCAGCACGGCAAAACTCCAGCACCTTTGCGTCCAGAGCTTGCCAGAGTGCTGTTAATGGCGTACTACTGCGAGGCTCAGGCTTGTTTCCCTTGTCCTTGCGCATCTGACACGACAACTAGGCCTTTGCATCATCTTTTGGCCGAGTCGCTCCGCTACTGTTGGTTTATAAAACCAAGAGACCTAGCCAGGGCTCGCCTCGCAATATTTTTGATCGATCTCCTGGTCGATTCTATCGAGGGTTTGGATCAAGGCGCCTTGAACACATCCATCATTCGTCTCTTGACTCTGGAATCTCTTGGTGTTAGGCACCTACCTGGATGCCATGACAAGGCATTTACATGGTGTGAAGGTGAACTTCAAGATCCTGAGTTACAAGAGGAATGGAATGAAATACTCAATGAAGACCGCCTCTTGATTGAACAGCTTGAAGAGTTGCAGCGGGAGTTTCTGCAAGAGTTTCAGCGCCAGAATGTTTCAATTGCACAGTTTCTCATGGGCTACTGGTTGAACAGAATGAGACAGGTGCGGGAGGAGCGCCACAAGCCGTTGAGTGAAGGGCAGAGGCAAGGTCTCCAGGAGGCAGGAGTTGTTCTAGGAGAAGTCGACGATTGGACTTCTGACTCTAATTCCTATGATTCTACTGACGATGAGGATGAATGGGATGAGGAAGATGACGAGGATTGCCGCAACAATGGTTAAAAATAAGCAATGTTGAAGTTTGACTTGAAACAAGACTGGAATGAGTTATGAGTGGAGTATTGGAACTCTTTTTTTACAGGCTTGTTTACAAATCAAGGGTTTCAAGTGATCGTTATTCCATGTTGGTGTGCTCAGGTCTCGATTTATATATCAATCTCAAATCGAAGTTTGCTAACACTACCTGCTTGAAGAGATAGGTTGTTGAATTTCGTGGCTGACTGAAATCTGTTTGACAGTTGAGATGCAGAGATGCAGACTTGGCTGTCAACGCCTAACTCGGTAAATTAGCATAAGGCTGACTGTTACTGTTATGCTCTAGGTTGTGCCTAAATAATCCTGCATTAAATTGAATTAGATAGTTGTCTCCCAAGTTTATCACAGTCTCATGTGCCGTCAGCGGCGTTTGCAGGCTAATCAGATTATGCTGACGTGATCCTCTGGTAGCCAGACCATAAAAATATAGCATTTAGGTCGAATATTTTAGACGGCTTTTCATTTTCTGCTTCTGCTAACCGATATGTTGTGTCAAGAGTGCAAAGCCGTCTTCAGCCAACCTGTTACTCTGGTGCAGAAAAAATGGCAGCGAGACCGCTGGTCCACACACTTCGAATACAGCATCGCATTTTCCGACTTGGAGCAGAAAGCCAAGAAACGCTATGGCTGTCACGGCCTCCTTCGGCAGGTGGTGGCAAGTCGGAAGGACAAGTACTTCGAGGTGCAGGCGGACAGTTCCTTGCAAATCCTTTACAACTTCGATATTTCAACCGATCAACAGAGAGGTAGCATCTGCTTGCGGAGTGGAGCGACCCTTGATGGAAACCGCCTTGGCACCCAGGATTTCCATTTCGAAGAGGTCTGCACAGAAGGTATTACAAGTCCCCTGCAAATGTTGGGTTCATGAACTGACTTTGAATGTCGCTACAGGGGGGCAAGTGGCTAGCACAAACACCGGTTCGAGAGAAACGCTGGAGTTTGTGAGAAGCTGTTTGGAACAGTGTCGGGCCCATCACCAGGCGTGTTCGTCCTCGTTGTCCAATCCACCGTGGTACCCAACCCGGCTCATCCACGTTCGAGAAAACACCATAAGACTGGTTGAAACTGCCGAGAGAGTCATTTCTGGGCCTTATGCAAGCCTCAGTCATTGTTGGGGTGGAGCCAAGATTCTGAGACTCACCAATGACAATATGGCTATGCTGAAGGCCGAGGTTCCGTTCTCTCGACTTCCAAAGACATTCCAGGATGCTGTCCAAGCTATGAGGACTCTCGGCATCAACTACATATGGATCGACTCTTTGTGCATCATTCAAGACTCTGGCAAAGACTGGGAAAGGGAATCACAGACAATGCTCGCTGTTTACAAGCATGCGCTATGCAATATTGCCGCGAGTGGCTCTGCGGATAGCTTTGGAGGGTTATTCAAGAACAGAAACCCCGAACCACTAGGCTCAGGCGTACTGGAGATTGACAATGGTGCCTTGAAGGGACGATATCGCCTTGTCGAAACGAGCTACTTCTTACTCGAGGTCGATGGTGCACCGTTGAATCGGCGATGCTGGGTTACTCAGGAGCGTATGCTTTCGCCACGCATCATTCATTTCGCATCCGAACAGGTCATCTGGGACTGTCCGGAACTCACAGCATGTGAGTCGCTACCAGACGGGACGAAGGCCTGGGCGAACACACCGGGAAACGTGCAATCAAAGGTCGGGTGTAAGCAGGGGTCGCCATTCCTTGCACCCCCCAAGTCGGTGGATGCAGGCCTAGGTCAATGGGCGAGGATCGTCAACACGTATTCAGCCTGTGGCCTGACCGAGCTTGGAGACAAGCTCATAGCCATCTTCGGCGTGGCTGAGCACCTGCGCAATGAGCTTAAAGTCGAGTACTGTGCCGGTCTGTGGCGACCTAAGCTGGAAATCCAACTTGCGTGGTACGCGACGCAGTTGCAGACCAACAGAAGCCCCCGGAACGACCTCGCACCGTCGTGGTCTTGGACATCGGTCAACGGAGCAGTGGACCTTCAGCAAGTCGACCTATATGAAGGATACGACATCACGCCTCTTGCTTCCATCTCAGAGGTCAATCTTCGCCGAGAGGCCAAGGAGCCCCGCGGAGAAAGGGTCGTTGGGTACTTGCGCATGCGCTGTAGCCTGAATCCAGTCAAAGTGGAGGGGGATGCTCGGAACTATCGACTCCAAGGTGAGGGTATGGAGCATGCAAAGCGTGCATGTATCGATACGCCCGATTTAATCGGCGCCGAGCGGCTTTTCTTTGTGCCTCTTTTTGATCTTCAGACGCAGTTGTCGTTGGAGGACAAGTGGAAGGTCGCATCGGAGATTAGAGGCATCATCATACAAAGCGTCGAGGGCAAGCCGGGAACGTACACGAGATGCGGCCATGGGTTCATCGCTGCAGGAGTGCGTGAGGATACTAGGGCCTTTGACGAAACGTACGAAGCTGTCAAATCACCGGCGGGGAAAGCTGAGTTGCCGTGCGAGGAGTATGATCCGATTGCTGGTCATCTTGTTACTTTGATCTAATTCAGGGCAATCACGAAGACACTTCAGCTACTCATTAATGACAGATGTTTGGGCATGGGCGAGGCTTTGGTGGAGGGAGAGCTAAATGCGCCCCGTCGGCCTCTGATGTGAGGCTGTTGGCACACGCACACAAGGCACCAAGTGACCATTAGCTTTCACCGCGTGGGAATGAGCCAAGGTGAATGTGTGGCGTCACCTGTCACCCAAACCCCTTCTGACTGGGCAAACTTGTGCAACCCAAGCTGTGTAAAAGCTCACACAGGCCTAGATCAGAGATGTACAATTGCCTTCGACTTTCAACACTCCTACAGTGCATTTTCTGCAGCAGAAACATCACAGGCTGCGGGCTGCTCTCTATTCAATTCAATCACCGAGACGCGACCCTTTATCAACGCCAAATCACCATGGGTTCCAATACATCTCAATCCCGGCGCCAAAGAGACCTCAAGGCCACCGCCCAAGAGACTCTCGGCATTCTCCCAGGCCTTCTCAAGCAGGTTGGTTCTACCCACGATGCTCACACCGTACACAAGTTTACCCTGAATACTCTCCATCGCCTGGACCCCAACTTCTGTCCCTCTTATCCGCAACCCGCTACTATCAGGGTTGTTAACGACGAGACCCTCAACGCGGCTATCCGTCTGTCGCAATCGGTGAGGGCCAGCGGCCACGATCCGCGTCTACACAACCCGCACGTCGCTGTTGTCAACTTCGCCAACCGTCATAACCCCGGCGGTGGATGGCTCAACGGCCGTGTGGCTCAGGAGGAAGCCCTCTGCTACCGCAGCTCCCTAGCATTAAGTCTTAATTGCAGACATTACCCATTATCGGGACATGAGGCTCTGTATAGCCCGTACGTGCTCGTCCTGCGTCACGATATGGCCACCGGGCACCGACTCATGGTCCACGACGTTCCGGCTGGCAACCTTCCTGTGGTCAGCGCTTTAACAATCGCGGCACTTCGCAATCCCAAGATACACACCTTCAGACTGAATGGCAGTAACGGCAGCCGACCACGCGAGAAGCACGTCTTCGCACGCGACCAGGACCGCACGATTACCAAGAATAAGATGAGACTGGTGCTCCGCATGGCGGCTCGGCGCGGGCACCGCTCGTTGGTGCTTGGGGCGTTTGGCTGTGGCGTATATGCGAACCCGCCCGAAGACATCGCCCATTGTTGGCTCGAAGTGCTGCGTGAGGACGAGTTTGCTGGGAACTGGTGGCGCGAGGTGTGGTTCGCCATTTACGATCCAAAGAATGAGGGCAACTACAATGTCTTTGACCGCGTACTGTCTGGCAAGAGGGTTTGAGAAGGCATATTCATCTCAACCGAGGTGATTGGTAGTACAGCATCTTGGTCAGACTAAGTTGAAGGAGTAGATGGCTGTTCTGAATAGGGTCAATCGTGATGCAGTTTGGCTTTCATACCGCGTCCGTTGCAAGACATGGTTTTAGACCACCATAAGTGGGCGTGCTCTTCCGGTATCCTGATCCCAGAACCAGGGGTTGAGGCAAACCAGACTGCTTTTCTTGCCTAGTGACTCCTTGACATTGACCAATAGCGTCCTGCATCTACTGCGTGGCCAAGGTAAAGAGCGCCTTTGGGAAATTCGTGGCAGTGAGAAGGGGTGCAGTCGCGAGTGTTCTTCGGATGACCAAAGGCATTGTGGCTCTCTAAGAGGAGGTCGAAAGAGGAATGACTGCGGGGAGGTTGCAGACCAACATCTCAATCCGAATAACAATCTGCATGCTAAAGGATCCAATACTTCCGAGGCAAAATACAGACCTAGGCTGCTCCCTCTAAGTGCTTTAGTGCTTTGGCCTAGTAACGCTTCCTTCACAGGTTGTGAGTCCCCCTGGGACCTGATATCGACTTCCTGGCTGAGATAATGAAAGTTTAAGGCATTAAGAACCTCCCATAATGACCGTCTCTTATCTTGCCTGCCAGTCCGAACCTGATTCAGATATATTGAATTCACTGACCATGTTAGCAGCAGTGAACTTAGTTGTGTTGAGCCAAGTACTATTATTCGCCTTGCTGTGGCGCCTCGCTTAATTAGTCACAGGATCTGAGTTATGACACTCATGGAGAAACGGGGCTTCAGCTGATCGGTCTTGTTAGAAAGTCAATGGGCTGTGACAGGGAGCGAATCTACTCTTGGCGTTTATTCAATGCTCTGTTACTACTATAAATCCTCTCATCAACTTTCTTGCTCCATCTTTCTGGTCTCATCTACTATCCTGACTTGAGCCTATTGCTAGTCCACATTCTTATCCCATGCTGCGTTTCGATCGCTGCTTCAAGACGACTTGCTACATATCTTAGCTTACCTTCAACAGGGAACCAGGTTTCGACGAACATTCCCTCACCCCAACCGCTGAGATGGCTCCAGTAGGGTTAAGTAACTACTCCATCCACTTCCTATTTGTCTTACGCCTGGCTCATAGGAGCTCAAACCCCTGGAAAAGGGCCAGAGTCTGTATCAACTTCGTAAGTGCTACTGCGATCACATGGTACAAATGAAGTATTGATGATGCTAGTCGAGGAGATGTTCCACAATGACTGGGGCCATGGCCAGAAATCGGCAAGTGTCAAGGCCATCTACCATGTCACTGAGGCCGGACTTGCGCAATCTTACCGCGGGCAACGTTTCGACCAGTACCGAAAGCGATCGGGAGGGAAGTACCGAACGCTTTACCATGGCACTCGTCGAACTTGTCGGGTAGGGGATCAAGGCGGGCCGATAAAATTGTGCCATGACAAACACTGCAATCTTTGTGGTATTCTTCGTCATTCATTCAAGCTCAGCAAGACGGGTTGGTAAAACTCGAGGTATTTGTTCCTACAGCTATATTCTAATGTTGACGTACTTCTAGCTAAGGGATCCATGTTCGGCAACGGCGTATACACCACAGAAGTGTCCTCGAGTAAGCACATCGTCGACACATGACCAGGCGGAGATTCTAACCTCGTACACCTCAGAGGTGGATAACTACGTCGAGAATCATCACATCCGTTCACATCTCCATGCAGTCTTGATTTGCCGCGTGGTCAGCAATAGGCCCCAGTTGCTAAAGTATCCGGATCACTACAGAACTTCTCCCGAAAGAGGATTTGACAGCGTATGTGGCGAGTAGAATGTGAAAATAGATAAGCTGACTTGTAGGTTCAAGGTTGAGGCAGCTACAATGGATAGGAGTGGATCCGTCAAGTATCCAGAGACGATTGTGTACCGCGAAGACGTTATTGCCCCCGTGGGAGTAATCATGTATACCAGACGAGGATGGCACCCGTAGAAGAGGATCGAGCACACGCTTGCCCGAGTTTCTACGCATGAGGCTGTAGAGGACGTGGGAGTCTTGAGTTGGGAGATGTATAGACTCAGCAAGGGGCGCCTTCACAGAGCAATAGTGGGTTGTCTAGAGATGAAGGTGGAACGTATTGACTTGTGCCTTTTATTTGAGCTTCGATGTCCAAGACTGCTATGCGCTGAAGTGTGCGTTCTTAGGGCTGCCATCCATGTTTCCTTGACCCTTTGGTTTTCAACATGAATTACCCGATGTAGCCCTATTAGATTCTAATGAAATATACTTTCTCCTCATAATTTCTGTGTCTAAAAGCGACATATTTACCTCCATTCAAACTTTTCTAGTAAGCAATGAAAGATGGTGTGCTATGCTATCAATCGGGATTGAAGATTCATCTTCCATATTAGTTTAAGATCTCAGTGGAGTCAACCTCACGTCAACTCACGGTTTTTCGATGTAGGTAGGCGAGGGAAAACAGCTTCACATCAGCGGCGAAAGCTCCGATCATCGACACTCAATTGATATAGCTTTTCATAGCTTCGCCCAAAACCTTGCAGCAAATCTCTCGATGAACATTGTCTGCCGTCCGAGAAACAAACGGCATCAGAAGGCTGTTAGCCTCAATAGTCACCTCCTCGTACAATTCCCACTCCCCTCCCAAGGTTCGTTCTGTGCTGGGTGTGTTTCCAGAGCCAGCAGGTGATACACCTGACGAGTCCACGCGTGGACGAACCAACCACTCCGCCCACACAACAATGCCCACTGTAGCGTTGGCACGGGATTGGATGCCATTCGGGGTACACTGGAAGACAGTCGGCCATCGGGTCTCCTTGCTCAGGCCTGGAGCCAACCATGTAACCTCGCGGATCTCAAAGGTACGGAGGGTGCTGTAGGGACGGTCAAAGAAGGGGTCGCTGACGATACCGTTGATGTTTGTAGGTATCTCGGAGAACCCAACGATTCCCGGGTTGTGCTGCAAGGTTGGGGTGTACGTTTGGATGAAACGGAGAACAAACTCGGGCGGCACGTTGCTGGGAATGGGGATAGAGATGTTGATGCGTTGTTGTGACCGCATCGCCAGGCCTGTACGTAAGATATAGTCAGGTACAACTTATCAGAACATGGGTTAAAGACGGCCAGCGGCCAGCCTTTGCATGGTTATGATTACCGTACCAGTCGATGCGCGCTTTTCTGGTCTCCCTTTAGCTTCGGACAACTCGACGCAGTGGCCACTGCCAGTAGAACAATATCGAGAGGACTAGACGAATTGTGGTTAACAGCGCTGCTATGCTGTCATCAGTGTCGTGGGAGGAAGAATACCTGCGACACGACTCGCACGAGGCACGTAGTATTAGAGTTCAAGGTTACAGGTCATGTGTGTCAGAAGTTTGGGTTGTGAGGGTGGAGAACAAAGAGGCTTTTGACCTATCGCGGCGCTACTCTACTAAGGGTATAATCTCCGTTAGATCATTCAACATCTAACTTATCTATCCTTCTCTGTATTCATCCCGAACTTCAGACTTTCTCCTTGTTCCCACGTCATGTTCCCACGTCATGCCCCTACGTCATGCTACAGAAACAAGCAGCGTCATGGCGAACAGGGCCATGGACAGACAACGTCTGAACACCCAAAGACGACGTCGCATTTTCTCTTTCCGCGTTGATCCAGACGGTTCAGCTTTGTTGCCGGATAATCACAATCTTCACAGTAACCATGTACTTTCTGGCCCAAGTTCCCAGGGTTATCGTCCTTGTAGTAAGTTTCGCTCTTGCCGCCTCATTCACTCTCTAAACCACCATGGTATGGCTGTTATGCATCACTTGGCTTATTGTCCCCAGCATCGTGGCAATGGTAATAGTCATTTTCTTCATCTTATTACCCTCTATCATACACGGCCCAATATCTATATGTCTATGGCGTAAAAGAACTATCTATGCATACCCTCTAGCTTCAAGCTGCGACTGAAACAGACTATCCGGCGTTACTCTCTTTCCCACGTCCAGAAACGTCGCATTTCCTTTTTGGCCAGTATCCCCCCCGCAGCCGATACACCAGTTGGTCCCTAGAGACGGAGATTCAATAGTAGCCTCTCCATCGAGATTCCATCCCACGCCAGCATTTATAGCCCAGCCATGGCCAGTGCCCTTATTACCACGGTTTACAAAGAATACTGGCACAGATGTCTCCTCTACTAGAAGCCCATGTGCCCATCTTTGATGCGGGTAGATTGATTGCACCGCCGACTGGGTGACATGGCGGAGGATGGCGTTGGGTCCTGGCGTTAGCGAGCCCGTCATAACAGCGAATGATGCGGCGGTCGCGAGCCCATATTGCCCGCAGTCTTGCACAAGAACTTGTGAGCCTTTGATGTAGATGTCAGGAGGAAGCGCAACTCCTTTGGTATTCGCATCCCGGAACATGGCTACCTCCTGCAGCGTTATCCGAGAAGCGTAGCCTTGGATATCCACGAATTCGTTGAAGTTGGTCAATACCAAGTTACGCGCCCAGCTGTCGGCTGTCCAGGACGCGAAGCTGATGGCGGCGCCGTTGCAAGCTGACTCCCCAACCGGGCTTCCGGAGCAGGATGATGTAAGATGGATAGAGAGCTCCTCGATTCCCATTTCTGAATCAAAGGGTGGAGGCTCATAAGCCACTAACTCTGGCGTCATAAAGGTTGTGTCGATACTGTCCGTGAGAGGAATACGTAGAGTGATTTGGGTGCCGTTGATAAACACGATAGTGTTTGGCTGCTGCACAAGTTTGCCGACCTATGTGAACCAAAGTCAGCTCGGATAACGAATAGTGGCGAGCTGTGAAGCACGTACTTGCAGCCAAGTTTGGTCGGTACCATCTCTGGTCAGATCACCCATTCCGTTATATTGGACCCAGTCCGCAGTTATAGCTCTCTGGACGAAAACTGATTGCCCGCGGTTGAAGCCTTCCGGATTGCTGACCGTGATCACTTTGGTGCCGATTGGGACATACAAGTCGGTGATGTTGGTCCGCTTCAGCTCCTTGGTCACATTTCCGGCAATGCCCAATGTGATGACGGGGGAATCTGGCTGCTTGTCCAAAACGAGACTTGTTCCGTCGGGGCCAGACCCTCGGAGCGTCACACCGTTGGGGATCAGCAACCCAGGAGAGATTGTGAAGTTGCCCTTTGCCAGGGCAACTATGCCGCCTCCCGCACGTGAAATCTCTTTGAGAGTGGCTTGGATCCGTTTGGTCTGGTCACCTTCCCCAGGATGCAGCGTGACTCTGGATGTCTTCTTGATGTCTGGCAACGGCTGCTCCGAGGAGTGATAGCCGCTGAAGCTGAAGTCGGGCAACTGATCTCCCCGAGGCGTAAAGGCCTTGTCAAAATCAAACGTGTTACTCTGGCCCTTTGCACGGCCCAGCAGAAAGTACAAGAGGAGGATAAGGGCCAGTGTGACGAAAAGAAGCATCACGCCAATTTTGACATAGAGAGGCCTTCTTCCCTGTCGAAGCTTGTCTCGGAGTCGGGGAAGCATCGGAGCGGACATGTCATTTGCGGAGACACGTTGAAAAGTGTGAATAATGAGATACAAAGGAGGATGACAGGAGGAAAGTCCAAGGTGCGGCCAAAATCATGCCGACCGAATCTAAGAAGTGCAGGCACGTGAAGCAGAGCCCAGAAGACGGCTGTAATTTGTCAGGTAACCTACGCACTAATTCGCTGGCCATGTGATAGTAAAGGTTAAAGACATCGAGACCAGCGGATTCGGTCAAAACTAGGAGCATATGGGGTTTAGGCGGTAAATAGAGCTTTGGCTGCTTGCAGCCATTGGTCACTAGTCCTTTAGAAAGACCGCAACCGGAAATAGTGTTTGTACAGCAATCCCAATGAATGACGGTGCCTCAACCATTACATTTCTACATGACTATGCCTCCGGAACTGGAATTATTAACTCGCCACGAGCTTGACTTTAACTTTGCCCTGGAACCCCTGCATTAGCCACGTCAGGGGAGCCGGGCAGTCGGAGCTTTCACCGGTAGCTGTTTAATACCAGGCATTTCCGTTGTCCAGACTAGTTCCTCGGGGAATCTCTCCGCATTCCACACATGTCATCCAAGACAGTCTCAACTCTCAAGCCCAGTTGCTTGGCAGATTCGTCTCTGGAGTTCCATGTCAACTGCCGACGTCAACTGCCGACTTGCAGCTGCACATTGATCCCATCGACCTCTCCAGAACTTGCCCAGTCCGCCGCATCACAGCCTATTTACACAATACAAGCCTGTAAGATTCATTGGCGTGCCCACAGGCATTATGATTAAACCAATCACGCGCTGCAAAAGTAGATCAAGGAAACTAAAGCTGCATACTTTGTAACGAGAACAAAGAGAGCCCCGAGAAACACGTAGCACGGGCCCAAGCTCTTTAGAATATGTCTTACATCTTTACGGGAAGAATTTCTAACAGATGATATATCCAGGGTCTGCTCGGTGCCTACCTCGCTGTCTGTAATAGAGATGCTGGTGGCGTTAGAAAGACGGCAGCAGATCACGGGTAGTACTCGCATCATTCGGGGGAGGAGGGGCGGGTTGTACCTTAACTTAGGCGCCTTCTAGATCCACCGCATCATACCAACCAGCCTAGCTCATTGCCTTGTTCCAACGTTGCTGGTGTGTCCGATGCCGTCGCCACCTGAGCTTAATCGATGGGGCTAGGGTCTCTGGCTCCTGTCGATCGAACCCACTGTATCATACGTTCCATACCTGCCAGGCTAGCTCATTGTTGACTTTACACTATCCCAACGTTCTGAGGGGGCTTAAGCCTTTGGCGCAACTACAAGCATTCCATTGCGGAAGACCCTGGCCCTGGCATGACACGGGAGGATCCAACGACAAAACGGCTAGTTACGCCCCCATTCCCGTTGCGGCCACTCGGACTTCTCTCGCATACCACTTACACGTACTAGATAGCATCGAGGCTATGCGCGCATCGAGCTGCTACGTAGTATGAGTAACATTCGCCTCTCTGATGGATCAAGACCACGTAGTTAAAAAAATGCCATAGCAGTTTAAACACGATAGAGGCGACATGCTTACTGCCATAAAGTACAATAGCCACTTCCGCTTCCAGGCTCACAGTTGCGTGGCGATGCATCGGCTCCTTTAAGCCTGAACACGCTGAGTCGAATATCGACGAGGAGGGAGCTACGGTCCACATGAACTGGTGCACAGACAGGCCAATGCCTCATATGCGGGCACCATTAGGGGTGCTGTAGATCAAGCTATCTTGGTAGAGGGGGAACTACGAAAGAATGTCACATCCCGCCAGAGACAAATTCGCCAATTGGAGATATGGTGATCACACACCATTCTTGGCTGGCTTGTCTGACTTTGTAGTAATGTTGACGATCACGCAGAGGACAAAGAGGACGATCACGCAGATCTTACGCTTGCGTAGTCTATATAGTATAGGACATCTTGATCCGTGAGAATTATATAAAGCAGCAATCTTCGGTGAATCTTGGCATTCTGGTTTTATAGCATTATGTTTTATAGCATTATCTACCTATTCACACATGACACCTCTCACGGTTACACCGTCAGTCATAGTTCACAAACTGGGCAGGATATGTAACGCCGTCCTGGTTCCAACCACAATTGAGAGATGGAAGCATGCTTGAGAAGTTATAGGTGGTATTATTTTACCTGCTTTTGGGTCTATTGATTCGAGGCAGGTCCCGATCTAGTTATGCTGTTCACTCGTCGTCTAACTTATGAAGCTTTTACCCATCTACCTCAGTATCGTAACGCGAATCCCTCCTAGTATGAGTATTACGCCTTTGGCGATTCTCGTTGTTCTCGTTTTTCTCATTGTTCTCAGCATCATTCGTCGTGCATATAGTGGACTCTCCTCTCTCTGCTGCCTCGATATTTGCAACGTTTTCATCCTCACTCGTCCCCTCAGCGGGAGAGCCTTCAGCTGGCGCCGCGGCGGTCGATGCTGTCACTCCGGACATGCCCCAGGCTGCGATTGTTAGCATTTCGATCCGACAGGTTCTCCAGCCGAAGCACGACGTACCTTGACTCCCTAGGTTTGTCGCAACCTTGGTGAATATAATTATCGACATGAATGGGGAGATGAATTTGTTGATTAGAAACCCCAGGATGAGCTTGTGCCCTCGCTGTCTCAACTCGGACTCGATGAGAATGGAGCAGAAGAACCAGATGGTAGGGAGTTGGCCGACTATGAGCATGGGAATCAGCTGCAGGATGCCTACACCACCTGTAACCCCCCATATAAAGAGGCCGGTGTTGAGAACGCGGTAGTAGACCATGCTGAGTCGGATGACTTCGATGCTGGCTGCAATGCGAGTGATGGGAAGCATCTTCTCGCCAGCCAGATAGAAGTAGTTGTTGAAGTAGGCGTTGGATCCCCAACGTCGACGCTGGCTGAGATAGTGTGCTATGGACTGAGGTGCCACTGTTTCGCTAACAGCGTCAGGGACGAAGAGTGTGCGGAGATGTGTGCCCTGTGAGAGCATCGAGTAGGTGAGGCGTCTGTCAGTTCCCTAAATTTGAATGCCGTGTTAGCGCCGCCTGATTGCTTTGGCTTGAGTGACGCTGTCAACTCACCAGATATTGGACTTGATGTGAGAGCACCAGATACTCGGTCACTGGCTCGGCGTATTTCCGTATTGCCCCCGCCATTTCTTTGCGTACAGAGATCATGGTAATGCAGCCGGGAAGGCAGGTGACTTTTCCGATGATTCCTTCGGCTCTCCTTCGAACGTACTGCCCAAAGGTGTACTGTGAATGTCAGTATAGCTCTTGGTGATTGGATCGGGACAACATACCTGGAATTGCTGATACAAATTCCAAAATGACCATTCAAATCCGGGTTCGAGTTCGACAAGCACCAGGCCACAAGCTGCAACCGCGTTCTCGTCTCGGGCGACGGCATTGGCTAGTTTCATGATTGCGCCCTTGTGAATGGTGGAGTCGGCATCGGTGCAGAACACCATGTCGAAGCCCTTGAAGGTGGTACCTTCGGTGAGGGTGGGAAGAATGTCTTGCCACATCTCCTCTCTAAGAATCTTGGTGTAGAGAGGTGAGTTGTCGCGAGGATAGTTGAAGAGATCGTGACATAGTATGAGGGAGTCTTTCTTGCCGCCATTGTTCAACTTCTCGATGACAATGACGGGCACGTCTTCCATGAAACCGGCGATGATGCGAAGAACACCTCTCTTCCACTTAAGAGAGACGTAGGGCCGCTCAAACTCGCGTGTCACCCTTGTCATGTGTGATCGGACATCTCTTGGATTTCCGTCGAGAACTATCACCATGACTTGGCGATGGGGCTCGACGTCGTTGTCTCGAAGGGAATAGACTGTCTTGACAATCTGCTCTTCGCTCTCGGAGTAGGCTGGGATGAGAGAGAGAATCCAGAGCTGTTCAACAGGAGGAGGTGGTCGGAACTTCTGGTAGATCCATCGACCAGCCATGCCCAGCGGGGACGCAAGAGCGGAAAGGAAGTCCTTGCTCTTGATGAACAGGATTGCAACCAAGTTGATCTTTGAACTCTTGCCGAAGAAAGCAAGAATTGTCATGACAATGTTCAAAAGCACGATCCCTCCAAGGAACGCGATGCGCTGGTTGCGTAGGTCTGTTCGCGTAAGAACCCGTGCTGGGTTGACTGGATCCTCTATTTCAGGATAATGACAGGTTTCAACGGTGTCTCCCCGAACAGGAGAGGCCGGAAGACTCTGCTCTTGCTCCAACGGCAGGCAAACACCGCTGTCGTCGTTCTGCAGAGCGCCCAAGTCCTTTATTTGGGTCGCGGACTGGATGGACATGACATCCGGCGACCTGAGTCCCTTTTCGGGATACTCCTTCTCCAAGTCGAACTTGATGTCTGGAAAGGCATCGTCCGGGAGGGGGAATGGCTTGTCCAAGAGAGGCCACAACCTGTCTGGTTGAGAATCATCATTGGAGACCTCCGTGATGGTCTCCGTGGTGGCCTCCTTGGTCTTTTCCATGGGGTGCTCGACGCTGGAAGGACCAGCGGCTAGGTCAGCCATGTTGGCGGCATGAAGGATGAGTGAGATGTGAGTAGAGTGTTAGCGGCACGGAGGATGAGCAAAGATGCGAATAGAGTAGTTGCGGCGTCTTGTCA
Organism: Fusarium cyanostomum; assembly: GCA_014824385.1. NCBI lineage: Eukaryota > Fungi > Ascomycota > Sordariomycetes > Hypocreales > Nectriaceae > Fusarium > Fusarium cyanostomum. Next base: position 146,066 of record JABCKW010000025.1, on the reverse strand, counting down.
CATAATGAGGCTCCGGCAGTATACTAAGCGGTATGGCATGTATCTCGGTAAAGGCCAGTCTAGGCGCCGTATGGGCGTTAGTGGCACGCTATGGTTTACCTCCGAATGCCGAACCAGGAAGGGATGCTATGTTACATGAACAGTCCTTGCCAAGTCCTTGCCACGCTGAGTACCTGTCGATCAGTCACAACCACGTGGGACTGTTCACAATGTACCGGTCGGGGCATAGTCTACGGCCAAGGGGTAGACTGTGATTGGTGGCACAAGGAATTCACAGCATTCCATACCAGTCAAGTCTGGCTATGGATCCAAAGGTCTGGTATAAGGGTCTAGTGACGACATCGTCTTCGCCACCTATCATCAAGATAATGCAGATTGTGCTATCAATCAAGAAACGACCAGCCGCAAACATAGAAAGTTAAAATAGTTCGCCCCCCTTGACCCGCTCTTCGTGGTGGCAACGGGCAAGGCCGCTACACGTGCAAGCGTGCCTTTGTCCCCATTAAAGATTTGTTCTCAGTAAGAATAATATACCGAAAGCATTATACAATGTGCCGAAAGCGATAAAAAGGGAGGCTTGAGCGGATTGGGGGTACTAAGTCTGGAATATGGGCCAATAGTTCTAGACGCTAGGTCCAGATCCGGGCCTCCCAATAAGCTCGGCCGGCGTCAAGTCAAATCGGTGACATCTGAGCCTAACGCTGGCCAATCGGAGATATCACTTTCGATCTAGCTTCCTTTGTGGAATTAAGTGAGCTTAAACTTCATCCAGAGTCCCTCAGCTCTGACGATGTATCCGTCGATTAGCATCACGCACGATAACTGGTTTTGGCTTTTGCAGCCTTGGAACAGTCTCGAGCTATCTCATTCTCTAGGAGTTTAGCCAAGCAGGAAGCATACTTCCTGCGCGAATAAAGCCATCATGCGATGAACTTGACAATGACAACATCTATATAAGATGGCCTCCTTGACCACCTATAGATCACACTCCAGACAACTCAACCAGCTCATCTTCTCTCCATCACTCTTCACAAAGAACCCAAACCTCAATCACAATGGTTGCCCATCTCCAGAAGTTTACCAGCTCTCTCCGAGCCTCATTGCCTGACATCAAGGTCAAGCCGGAGCCCTTCTCCCTCTCAAAGCACATTATCGCGGAGCCTGCCCTCATCACCATGGCAGACAAGCCCCTTGTGGCCGTCATCGGTTGTGGCTTTGTCGGCACGGGTCTCGTTGACTCCTTCTCGGCCAGCTATGATGTGCTGGGATTCGATATCAACGAGAAACACCTTGAGCAAGTTCGCCGGCAGTTCGTTGACAAGTCCAACGTGGCTTTCACCTCTTGCCGCGACGATCTTCGTGAAGCAACTCACTTCCTCATATCGGTGCCCACGCTGCTCCGCTCTGACAAGTCCATCGACTTGTCCTACCTCAAGAGCGCGTTGCAAACGGTGCAGACATACGCACGATCTGGTGCCACTATCGTCATCGAGAGCTCTGTCGCTGTAGGCCTTACGCGAGAACTGCTCGGACCCATTGCCCTCTCGTGCGGTTTCTTCGCTGGCATGTCTCCTGAGGTACATATACTCCTGACTGTCTTCTCCACATCTAGACGTTTGCTAATGATAGAGTAGCGTATCGATCCCGGTCGTACTGACCCCCCCATGCACACAATCCCCAAGGTGGTCTCTGGGCTAGACGACGTGATCCCAGGCTCGCTCGACGCCATTGTGCGCCTCTACAGTCGCATCTTTGACCACGTCGTACCCGTGTCAAAGCCCGAGGTGGCCGAGATGACCAAGCTCTTCGAGAATTGTCAGCGAATGATGTGCATCGCATACGTCAACGAGATGGCCGATGCTTGTGGCGCATTGGGAATCAATCCATTCGAGGTCTGCGAGGCCGCTGCAACCAAGCCCTTTGGCTACATGCCATACAGTCCAAGCCTGGGCGTTGGCGGTCACTGCATCCCCGTCAACCCCTATTACCTGCTGTCGAACAGCAACTTCCCTCTGCTGGAAGCCGCCGCTGAAAAGATGAACAAGAGGCCCGCCAAGATTGCGCTCGAGCTCCTCGACAGCCTGTATGCGAAGAACGACCGCCGAGACTCGGCCGTGGCCTTTGACAAGCGGGTGCTCGTCGTTGGCGTTGGCTTCAAAGCCGGGCAGAGCCATCTGGTCAACTCGCCAGGACTACAGCTCGCCGTCGAGCTGAACAAGTTCAACGAAGTCGACGTCACGTTTGCTGACTCGCTTGTCAGCCAGGAGGATGTGCCGAATATCCCACGGCTCGCTGACGAGGATTGGACCAAGGAAGAGTTGGAGTCTTTCGATCTGATTGTTGTCTCTTTCAAGCAGGTCGGTATGGATTTTGACCTCATTGAGAAACTGGATGGTGTTACGGTTAAAACTTGGTATTACTGAGACTCGGCGGGATTGAAAATTGTAATTAGCATACCTAATATTCTGATTTAGCTTTGATTGGAAGTCACATTTAAAAACCTCCCGTTGTGCAATAGGTGTCTTCGTGAGCTCCCTTTTCTTCTCTTTTTCTCCTACCATTTCAATACATAAACATGTTAAGGGAGTCTTAAGCTATAAAGAAAAACCCCACCTCTTGGCAGGTGTAATATCCGTTGGAATACCAACGGGCACTGAGCCGCAACGTCACTGCAAAGGTTGCAGGGCGTTAGGTAACCTCGTTACTGAGGAGTAAGGACATGAAGGTCGGGCATAATTGCATGTAAAAAGTAAGCCCGTCTAAGTCCGTCTTACAGGCATGATTCAGAGAAAACAATCCTGAATGGCTTTAATGATACGGATGGAGCAAGCTTGCTCGCCAACTTATAAGCCTCTAGGTGCCGAGTAGGCCGAGTAGTGTCGTGCTGCATGGTTGTCTTACTACTTTGAAAAGATGGGCCGCATCCTGTAGCAAAGGCCCGCTCAGCGCTAAGCTTATTAAGGCAGGTATTTCTTACTAATTCTTAACTACCACATTGCTTCCGAGGGTTTAAACGAAATAATCAGGCCATTAGTCGGCGTTGGTGAGCCGGGCATATATTGCTTTGCTTCTCGATACATAACGTTAGACAACAGGCCAAACTATTCCTAGGCTTCAAGTAACAATCGCCTTCATGACAAGCGCTTTGCATGATGACAATGCTCTCTCACCAGCCACTGTCTCAGAATGGAGGGTACTCATAGGTCGCTGTGCAGTTTCGTCCATTCCTCATGTGGACAATTAGCTTCTGGTTGGCCAACTTTGCCTGCATTCGGACCGCAAGAAACTGCACAGAAGCCTAACGGGTATTGTACGCCAGAATCAAAGATATTCCTCATGATCTCTCTATATAACACGGCAAACCCTCCTTATTATATCTCTACAACCAAAACAAAACCTCACGCTCCTAGTGATCCACTGGAGCTGTCACTACTTCATCCTTTGCCTTTACCAAGGAGGATCATATTTCCACTGCAAGAACCCCCTTCCCTTTGCCAGAATGCATCTTTCACCCTGGATCTTCGCCTCAATCCTGACGGCTGCCACGGCGGCTGAGCTCAGGGTCAATTACTATTCCGACGGCGGCTGCAACAAGTATCTCAAGTCAATTTACCCGGGCGCTGGCTGGGGATGCTACGACCATAAATGAGCCGGAACAAACAGCGTCAACATCGCCGACTGCACATTTCCTAATGGAAAGTGCGTCTGCACCTTTTACACCCAGTACGGCTCCAAGGGTGCCTCCCAGAGGGTCGTTTACCCTAATGACAACTGTGCCTCGAACTGGGGTCATGGATTTGAGTCCATGAAATGCGGAGTCGTCCATGATCCGAAAGTTTGATCGCATGGCAAGCTGAATGCACGTTTCCATCGAAACTCTGTGCCTTGGACGTACTGTGCCAAGTCAGCAAGGTACCGGTAGTCATTTGTGGGAAAGGAGCTATTATTGCACACAGAGATTGATGGCATGGGCTTGTCTTCAAGCTGTACATGACGTTGGCCATGAGGCACGTGTGGTCTGATCGGTGCGAGCAAAGACGCGAGAGGGCACAGGTTGGCATGTATCATCTGGATAGGCCTAGTTTAGCAGTACACGCAACGCCAATTAAAGGGATATTTTGTCATTTGTTCTATCACGGCGAAGGTGTTTCCCAAGAGATGTAGTTCATGGTGTTCTGAGTGTCGAGTTGCCACGTCAGTGAATCTTTGCTTCATGTTTGACAACACTGGCGTAATCTCGGCGTCACTTTCCCATATGCCTAATGAAGTCAAATATTGCCGAGGTGCTCATCCAAGAAAAGTTGACACGAGAGAATCGTCTAGTGCCCAACTCAGAGTTGCCTCTAACCAATATTAATTGAGGACAAACCGGATATTCTGAACAATGCCGCCCTGTATGGTCCAGAGCTGGCACCCTCTCTTCTAGAATAAGTAGTCAAACTGAGAAGTCTTACCTACATCCTATTGGTGAGTTGTGATGAACTGAGGAATGCTACCGTACCTCCCGACGGGATGGTCAGCCTTGGAACGTGATAGCCTTTTGGGTTCCGCGCTCAAGGACGACGCTTTGACTACAACTCCCCGACGCTCAAAGGCACTTGAAAACACTTGAGCAAATTGCAGATCGAACCGACAGTGGTTTGTAAGGCCTTTCGTAGTCAAGTCCGAAAGAGAGAATAAAGGGAGGCTAGGTACATCGTCACAGGTATCGACTTTGAGTGCCATTGTGCTCGAGACCGGAAGAAGAGATGTATGATAACTTGAACGTCCATATTCTCTAGCAACGCAGGCCCTAGAGATTATCAAGAACCGATGCAAGACACTATTTCGTCCATGTAACTTGCACCTCGGCGCAAGACTGGCCGAAATCCGCCCACTCCAGCGCACTCCACTTCTCCGGATTCTCTGAAGCCTGGACAAAATGCTTCATGGCCAACACAGCCTGAAGAGCCCACCTCTCAGCACTCACGCGCCCTACCCCCGTGGCCAGCGGTGTCATCAGCACGCTGCGAATCTCGTCTTCGCCTTGTGCAGCCTTGCCCGCCCGCACGTCGCGGTTGTGGCTGTCGATGGCACATAGCAGGCTCCAGATGCACTCGTAGACGACCTCGCGGTCCCAGCGGACGTCAGCGGGCATCCGCATGGTTGGGCAGAGAGCAACGCGACGTGTGCCCCAGACATTGCGAGAGCGGGCCTGGAACTCGTCCGGGATGCGGACCAGGGTGCATGTGCCCGGGGGCGCAAAGCCTCGCCATTGCTCGTAGAGCCGTGCTTGGGCGGCGCGGGTCAGGGCGAGATAGTCGTCGCGGGGGGACAGGGCGCGGGAGATGGCGTCGTCGAATGCGCCGTCGAGCCGGCCGTATGAGTTGGCAGGGGACACGATGGTGTCGAACTGGACAGATGATTCAAGCTGGGAGAGGGCGCAGTTATGGATCTGAATGGGGACCGAGGGAGGGAGTCTTCGAGAACTGCGGGCGGCTTCAAATGCATCGCTGAAGTGCTCCTCCATGCAGAGGAGATGGATCTGTGGAATGGGTGAATCGTCAGTCGCCGCCATGTTGGAGGGGTTCATAAGAGTATTGGATATTTTTCTTGAACAAAGTATATATGCTTTGAACCTGCAACGGCATTAAGTTCTTATATCCTGCGTGGCATGGCTGCCTGGTGCGACCGTTGATGTGTTGTCAAATCGCCGATCTTACGATCTCTACTTGTGGAGCTTGCCACCCAAAGATTCCCTAGAACCTCGTACATAAGAGATTCAATGTGCCTCTCATTAGGTGTTAGGATCTTTCGATTGCAGTGTCTTGGGCCAATATCATTACCATAAATAACAGCAGCAATGAAACGAACAGCACTCGATCAAGTGAAAGCAGCTCCGTCTCTGCTCAACGCCCACTCTGCGAGAGCCTCGGGCTTCTCTTCAATCTCCTTCTTACACTCCGTCATCCAAATCCAATGAGCCTCACACTCGTCGAAGCTGCGCTCCCACGTATCCAGATCCTTTTTCGCCCATTCTCCATGACCGTCTTGCTTCATCCGCTCCCAAACACCCTTCCACTCCCCGCGACGAAGCTTAAGCATCGCAATATCGGCGTAACTAACGCCACGGTGTATACCATGCTGGAGGCAAGGAATCGACTTGACGATGCGCTTCAACTCTACCCGGTACGTCTTAGGTATGCTTTGGGAGTAGTCCCAGCCCCCCTTGAGCAGCCACGAAAGCACCAAAATCTGGTGATCAATGAGACATCTGAGCCAGCTGCCGAGTATCTGGCCTAGCTCGTGGCGGCCATTGGCACTCGCAAAGCAAGAATTGCAGCGTGCTTCGTTTAGAAGAGACTCGGTAATCTCTTTATTGTCCCAGGTAATGCTTGGTTCTCGTTCACCTGCCCTCATCACGGGTTTCCAGTGCTGATATATCCCGCCGAAGCGAAACTCTCGCAGCTCTTGCCAGCGCGCACATCCAGCGCAGCGCACCATCCACATTGTCCAGAGCTGGTCGCGGGCATTTTCTCTGTAGATGCGGAACATTGGCGCGTTGAACGGTGGCTTCTTGTGATCCAGAACCTTGAAGAATCCTGGAAAGTAACGATCCACATGAGTACCAAACACAGCTTGTCGGCTAGGTAATATTGGTACTTGCGCGGTGCCGTCCTGTCCCTTGAGCCACGGCTTCAGCTCGCCTCGTAGAAATCGGCACTCATTGCACTTTCGAAGCCGTCGTTTGTTCCCACAGCGCTTGAGCTCGATGTAAAAGGCGTTTTCGTCAAGCATCCTAAGCCTGTCCCCAGGTGTAATCTTTTCGAACTGGCTTTGGCTAAGCCCCTGGAATCCCACCATTCCACACGCTTGGAGTAAGTCGAGCCTATTCATCGGAGGTTCAGGGAGTAGCTGTCGGTGCGCCCGACCCGGCGTGACGGACACCAGATACCGTTTCCGCAGCTTCTTCTCTTCGAGAAAGGCGTCGAAGGCCTCACGCCTACGCCGTGGGTCCTTTGAGTTCTTGCACGGCGTGTACCCGATAGGCTCCCATGTGGTGAGCACGCGGGCGGCAGGAGAGTCAGGAATAGGCTTCCGATAGCCCAGCCTCAGGATTGAGTGGTTGTCGAAGTGTTTGTGAGGGAGGAGACGGAGACAGTTGGCGCAGGTCCAGCGTATGTCACTCCATCGCTCGTCGGCCGAGTCCGGGTTCAAGTGGTTGTCCCGGGACCGGAAGATGGGAGTAGGTCCCCCATATTCCTCCAGCGTCTCGAGGGCCAGGAGGCGTTGGACAAAGTGTTTCTTCTTTGGGCTGACCAGACTGCGGAAGTGGGTGTTGGTCTGGCTGATGGAAATGAGGCTAATGGGTTCGAGGAGGCGGACAATGGACCATTGAAGTTCGATTGGTAGTAGCTCCAAAGACATGTTGCCCATGTTACTGCAACAAAGTTCACAAGGTCTAGAATGAAATGGATTGTTCATGTGCCGTTATATCTCTCACCAAATGCCCCAAGAGGCTGTACAAGGTGGCTGTCCGCGTGAGTCACCGGTGAGACGAGGCCTGCCTGCGGATCATGATCCCTGGAGTTTTGTCATGGCTACCCTTTATAGCTCAAGTATTGCCATCTATCCTCAACGTTTGTCAATTTAAAGAATTCTGATTATACGCCAGGGAGCTGAATCGCTTATTCAGTCGAAATACACCCACATCGCCCTGGTAAGCTTCTCTGCCCCGCAAGGCGACCGCACTCCAAATGCTACATTCCTATGAGACTAGAACAGCTTAAGAGACCGTTGGTTCATTCTATTTGCCTGGCGGGAGGTCGTTGCAGGGACGTAATGGCGACGTATTTAGTCGTCATAATTGGCGCTGACGTCAGTGCTGCCACTCTTCATGAAAGCGAAACAACTGGCTGTCCTTCAAGTCCTGCTATCAATATCCATCGTCTTCATTCTTTATATCTAAAAGAGAACTTTTAAATTCAAATCCTGCTATAGAGTACTCAATTCCTTGATTGTTCTGTGTATCTAACTCAAATTCAGCCTCTGCTTCCTCTCCTCTTATTCGTTACTCCTTAGCATTTAATTCCACCATGCCAAACTACAAGGGAAAATGTGTCTGCGGTAACCTGCAGTATAGCGTGTCAATGGCCTCGCCCGATGATGCCCGGACGTCTCTCTGTCATTGTTCAAGCTGCCGGAGAGCATTTGGTACCAATTTCGGTCTCACTACCAAGGTAAGCGAGGATCGGCATCAAACACCGCTGAACCAAGTTGACATCTCGATCAGGTTGCAGTCGACGCCTTTAGCTACGGCCATGGAAGGCCAAAGGTCTTCAAGCAGAATAACGGGGTGACGCGAGAATTTTGCGAAACCTGCGGTGCATTCATCTGCGAGTACGGTGTAAATATCACGAGCCCTGCCATATCCTAGACATTAGCATGTGCTGAACTAGACAATAGGAACAAGCAGCGGATAAGTTCCGATACATCATGTGGGGGACTTTTGATGAGCCAGAAGCGTTCCCTCCGAAAGGTGAATTCTTCTGCAAATATCGAACTCAATGGATGCCGGAGATCCCAGGTTAGTGGCTTGACATTTTCGTCTTGGACCATCCAACACACGCAGAGCTAATAGTTGCGCAGATCTATTCCACAAAGCCGAGATCAAGGAATGATTGTAGCTTGCCCGAAGATGTAGAATATTGATTCAAGGTCGATTTGATATTGGGCGCCAGATGAGGCGCAGTGGTAAACACGATACAAGTAAAATCGAAAGGAGTTGGAAAATACAAATATTTCAGTGAATGTTGTCCCAACAGACCACATATAGAGACTCGTCGCCATCATGGGAACCATCTGAGATTGCACATTATCCTTCTTGACGATCCGTCTTAGTAATGGTTTATAACTTTGAAGGCCGTCCATGAGGAATGCGGACAAGGTGGTCAAGCATTGCAAAGAAGGACAACCTCTGTCCCAAACTAGTTCCCGCACCCGGTTTCTCACTGCTGCTGCGTATAATCCTGTGGGAATTGAAAACTGAGCATGCTTGCATCATGGAGCATTGGCCCACCCGCGAAGTATCGCTCGAAAGGAGCGGCCTGTCTGCTACCCAATCATCGCTTGCTCGTCGGGCTCCCATCGGGGAGTGTCGCTTGAGATCCACTTTAGAGCTGCCAGTCAACGTGGTTCGTGATGACTGGGCAAGGCGTCAGTACAAGTGTATAAAGACATGTCTTCACGTTGGTTGCGATTAGCATCACCAACGGAGAATTAAGCTGGTCATCCTTTTCCTTCTGTGAGCCCATATACGTCCCAGCAGGGAAACCCATACAATGCCACCCGTCCGCAACCCCATCCTCCCCGGGTTCAACCCAGATCCCTCAATCATCAGGGTTGGCGAGGACTACTACATCGCCACCTCGACATTCGAATGGTTTCCAGGCGTGCAAATCCATCATTCACGCGATCTCGCCAACTGGGAGCTTGTTACACGTCCGCTGAACCGGAAAAGCCAGTTAGATATGCGCGGAGACCCAGACAGTGGTGGTATTTGGGCGCCCTGCCTCTCGTACGACGGCGACAGGTACTGGCTTGTGTATACTGATATGAAGAGAAAGGAAGGGTCGTTCTGGGATTTACACAACTATGTTATAAGCGCTCCTACTATTCTCGGTCCTTGGTCCGACCCAATCCATGCAAACTCTTCCGGCATCGATCCATCGCTTTTCCACGACGAGGATGGTCGGAAATGGTTCGTGAACCAGCTAAGGGATCACCGCTATCCTCCTCATTTCTGCGGAATCATGTTGCGAGAGTTCGATCCCGCAGCTGGCAAGCTCGTCGGTCCGCAAAGAAACATATTTGACGGCACAGAGATCGGCATCACCGAAGGACCTCACATCTTCAAACGCAACGGCTGGTACTACCTGTTGACTGCTGAAGGTGGAACTTCATACGACCACGCCTGCACCCTTGCACGGTCCCGCGACATCTGGGGGCCATACGAGCTACACCCTGACAAGTACATCCTCAGCGCCAGAGGGGCACCATCGTCGGAGCTCCAGCGCGCTGGACATGGTGATCTCGTTGAAACACCAGACGGGAGAACTTACCTGGTTCACCTGACCAGCCGGCCTATGACAGACAAACGTCGCAGTGTCCTTGGACGTGAGACGGCCATCCAAGAGGCATTTTGGAAAGATGACGATTGGCTATATGTCAAGAACGGACCACTTCCCTCCCTCTTTGTCGACGTACCTGGGACGCCAGATGAGAGCAAGCATTGGAAGGAAATGCGATATACGTTTCAGGATGGATTGCCTATCGAGTTTCAGTGGCTACGCACACCAGAGCCAGACCGTATCTTTTCTGCAAAGGGTGCCCTTACCCTGTATGGCCGTGAAGCCATAGGTTCTTGGTTTGAGCAAGCTCTAGTAGCTCGTCGACAAAAGCACTTCTCCTACGATGCCGAGACTAGCATTGATTATGAGCCCAAAAACCCGCGAGAGTTTGCCGGTCTCACTGCCTATTATAACCGCTACAACTTCTTCTACTTGACTGTCACGGCAGAAGGGGACGGGCAGAGACATCTCTCTATCATGAGCTCAGAGGTTTCTTGGCCACAGGGTGCCCTCAAGACTCCCCTTCATCCGCCTATGCCACTCCCCAGCACAGGCAAAGTCAGGTTGGCGCTTAGTGTCCGGGAAGAAGAACTCCAGTTCTTTTACTCAACTAACGAGGAGCCTTTGACTAAATTCGGGCCAATCTTCGACGCTTCTCAACTCTCAGATGAATGTGGACCTCGCGGTGCAAATGGTAGCTTCACTGGGGCTTTCGTTGGTCTAGCTTGCTCAGATCTAAACGGGGCTGGGAAGCCTGCGCGGTTTGACTACTTTGTGTATCGTCCAGTCAAGACATCTACATAGATGGTTAGTGACACGAGCTATATCTTGTCAAGATAAGAAAGGCGTTAATTGCAACTGTAACAGCGCTAAGTCAAGTTCGATTGCGCACCACTGAATAAGTCCTTTGCTTTAAACAGTCGCAACAACCCATTTAAGCGTTGAATAGATGCTGAAATGACAACTTTGGCGACAAAAGTGCCACTGGAATGTATAGAGGTCTTTATCATGTATATCATCACCTGTAGCCTGAAACTCGTTGCTTGTCGATCCGAAAGGGAATTTTTATTTCTCAGCCCAAAGTTGGAGGACCTCTTCCGTGATCGTTGACATCACGTTTAGTTTTATATGCAGTATTGGCACTAATTGACCATTGAAATTAATGAGGCTCTAGCAACAGGCAGACAGACAGTCTGATGAGAACGTTTCTGGATCCAAGAGAAGGACTGCTAAAAGGAGGAGTCAGCGAAGGAGCTTGACCTCTTGACTTCCAGAGCATTCTGTCATAGCTATCCCATCTCCTGTTACCTGGAAGAATCTAGCGTTTGTCGCTAAATTACACCTAGGTTACGTTTGATTAAGCATTTCTTCTTTCTTCCACCTTTGCCATTCCTCTAAAGTAGAGTCACATATGATTACGGAAAGACCGAATATCAACACGCTTGATAGAAGGTAATTATACGAGAATCGGGTATTTGCGTTCAAAGAGCAGGTATATCTCAAACAGCAACAATTTAAGGCGAAGATGCTTTGGCCGCTTTGATGATAACATCGCTAGCCTTCTCTGCGACGACATACAGAGGCAGCGCAATGTAGAAGCCCGGGATCTTGGGGAACACACTGGCATCGACGACTCTCAAACCCTCGGTGCCGCGAACCTTGAAGTTGGAGTCAAGCACAGCCATAGGGTCATTATCAGGGCCAATGGCACAGGTGCATGAAGCATGGTGACCCCAAGCCTCGTCTTTGATGAATTGCTTGGCATCCTCTTCGCTCGTGACATTGTTACCGGGCCAAACCTCAGGAAATTCTCCGTCAAGAGGGATGAGGCTCTCAAATGCTCGTCGGGAGAACTCGAAGCCTTCATAGGTAGCCTGGAGATCCTTGTCGCCTTCTCCGCCGGCGTTCACGCCCGTGTCGTAGTAGTTGAAGTTGATGAGAGGCATATCCCTGGGATCGGTCGACTTCAAGGTGACGGTGCCGGCGTTGTTCCGGCTGTGAGCTTTCAGGATAATCCAAGCCCAATGCTGGGCGTCTGCGAGCGAGTCGGAGGCATAGCCGGGGAAGTATCCCTTGAACTTGGCTGGGGCGCCGGAGATGAGCAGGTCTGGCTCGTTCTCGGCAACTGAGGACTTGAGCACAATAGCAATTGCGATGCCGTTCGTGGCGTACACGCCCTTCGTGATGGGCCCAAGGCCCTTCTTGTATTGGTCCAAGCAAGGGTCGGGCATCGTCTCCAAGAAGGTGCACTTGGAGGTGATAACAAAGTCACTATCAGTCTTGCCAATCACGGTCGCTTCGTAACGGTCTTGCATGTTGGTTCCGACGCCGGGGAGGTTGACCAGAACAGGGATCTTGAAGGAGCTGAGTTCCTTCTTGGGTCCAATACCACTGAGCTTGAGGAGCTGGGGTGTATTGAAGGCACCAGCAGAGATGATCACTTCACGCTTAGCCTTCACACTGCTGGACCCGCTAGGTTTGGCTGATCCAGAGCGAGGGTCAGCACGGTATAGGCTTGGACCTTCCATGAAGTTGACACCGGTAGCGCGAGGCTTAGAGCCCTTCTTGGTGTCGAAGAGGATTTTGGTGACCTGTCTTATCGTGAGTACTTGAGGAAATCGGTCGAATCCAACAGCAGATCCTTACCAGAGTGTTGAGCTTGATGTCGAGATGGTACTTGCGCGACCCATCCCTGTTGACAGCGTGGGCTGTGTCCAAAATGAGATCTCTGGGACCACCGCGGACAGAGTCAGTCATCGACAGCGGAACCTGATACAGCCCGGTCTTGCTAGCCTGGCCAGGGGCGTTGATATCGCGAAGCAAGACCTGGCCAAGACCGAGGACGGTGTTCAACAGAAAGCCAACGAGATCCTTGCCCATGGCCGAAGCAGCAGAAATGATCATGGACAGGAGCTTCTGGTCCTCGATGACGAGCGAGAGGGATGTAAGCGACAAACCAAGCCAGCCCTTGAATCCATGGCCGATGATGCTGCTGGGCAGATACATGTTCTTCTCCAGCTTCTTGAAGTAGGATCGCATATTGGTCGGGTTCCACGAGTTGTCGCCAGTAAGGCGGGCAATGTTGCTCCAGTCACTGTCATGGGCGTAGATGGAGATGAGTGCATTGTGGCGCGAGCAACCGCCTAGGGTGCCAGTGCGTGGGTACCAGACACCAAGAGGCTTTGCATCCTCTGGAGGATCGAGGCCGACATAGAAGCTACCATCAGGCTTCTTGTAGGTCATCTTGGAATCTCTCTTCTGCGTCTTGAGGTCGGAGTAGTGGTTGACGAAGTAGTTCCATCGCGTGTCCTCGAACTCGGTGGACATGAGATGCAGAGCCGGGACCGATTCCGTGTAGCTGTCGCCAGAATCACCGCCGGCATCGATCAGAAGAACCTTGTAGCCAGCGATGGCGAGATTGGCGGCGACTGGGCCTCCTCCTGCGCCAGAGCCAACGACAACATAGTCGTAGTCCGTACGCTTTACATCCCGCTTGCCGATGAAGGGATCATGGCGAGGGACTGCCCTTTACACCAGTCAGTTTCATATTTGTGTCAGAATGCCATGTACATACAATGAGGAGGCTGAGTCGGCCAATAATGAAATGAGCGTGAAAATGAGCGAGTAACGCATATTGGGCGCGGAAAGTCTAAGTCATGTACAGAGAAAGGAGCGACGACAGGTCAGATGGAATGAAGGAGTCTCAAAACATGAGCCAAACTTGCAGACGAACTGGCGGCATCAAAATATGCCAAGGCGATGCGGAGAGAAAAGAAAGCAAGCTCGCTGAAGCTAGAAGAGAGTAGCTCAGCGTTCCGCCTACGCGGTGGTCCAGCACTTAAGACCCTCAATTGCCGAATTGTAGGGGGCGATTGGCAAGCAATGGCCTTTGCCAGGTGCGGAGAATAAGGGTCGATCATTCTCAGTCTTGGACTTTTCTTGGACTTGGTTCTCTCCACATGGCAGCACCACTCCTATGATAACCGGATGCTACAGCACCCGGTTGGGGGCCGGAACTGGCGGCAGGTTTGGGTCTTGAAAGACACCAAGCACGTAGATCAGGAGACTTGCAGGGCATACTGAGTTGCATTCGGGGTGGCGGAGTGAGCGGACTATGCCCTGGCAGGTCCCAAGGCCGTGTAGCTGGAGACGGTTGGGGCATAGTGCGAGTTGCAAATTGCTCTTCAAATTACACACATAAACGGCGCCCTGACTTGCGTGCTTGCCTCCCCGGACGCCACAGGAAGTTGAATTGGTCCGCCAGAGGGAGTTCAGCGGCCCGCTGTTAAAGAATGTCCTTGCGGGCTCCTTTCTCAGCCCTGGTCGAAGAACCTTTCAGGCGATCGCAATGCCAACTATGTAAGCAAACATGGGCAAAATCACACCATTAATGAAATCATGTTTGCCTTAATACTGCAGGTTCTGCTAAGCAATGGCTAGCCCTGGGGTTCGGATTGACGACACTGTTGGCTTGAGTCAAGGGGCTGGAGATAAGAAACCCCGAATCGTCAAGGATCAGCACTCGTGTTGAGCAAAGACCCTGGGAGGATCCCTGCCATGCCAAGCGATTCCCCGGTTTTTACTAACTGCCGTTGGCATAACCCCACTGAAAACAGTTCGTATAATATTAGGCATAATCTAGTCATCAAAGTCTCGAGCGGGGAAGAGCCGGCGTTTCAACTAAGAGTTGACCCACGAGGTTCTCTGGCTGATCTTTACTCCACGCGAACAAGCGCAGAGTGTAAGTAGGTTTCACTCCCGACCTCGGACTGGACTTCGCAGAAGCAGCTCAAGTTACGTGACGAGTCTCGGCAGCGACAGGCTGTATATTATATTGTGGTATCTCAAGTCTAGTCAATAATGGTAAAAGCGACGGTTTCGAAGGCAACTGGGCGTGATTCGCCAGGACTTTTTATCTATAGCAGTAAACCCCAAGGAAATTAATAAATTGGACAGGTATCTTGGATCCTGTATCGGTTATACGGGCTCGTAGGGTGTCCCGGGTTTCTTATCTGACGAGTGGCGCTCGTGCTCGTCGAATGTGGTGAGCTCCATCACGGATGAGTCTTCTGCATGCTGCCTTGACCTGACCGAGAAATCTGTGTGGACTTGAATGCCTGCCTGGGATGTGCCCTTGGACGTGCTTTTCTGACTCGATATCGGCTTCGACTGGTTCGAAATATTGGCGTAGCTGGACTTGGCCCTGTTCGTGGAACCAAACACCCTTGGGAACACCAGACTGAATAGGGAGCGAATGGCGGGCATGCACGCGCAAAAGATGCCGACTGGTACTTCGATGGTGCTCCAGTATCCAATTTCGACGTAGTCCTCTGGTGTTATGTCAGTCTACAAAGTTCATGTTGAAGAGGGCAGGCCACTTACGCGTTGCGTTGCTGGTTGTGGCGTAGGTTGCCAATGATCGTAGTCGAACAATACTGACGATGGTGACGCTATGGATCGTTAGTGAGATGGAACTGGCAGATAAACATTCAGAAAGACGTACAAGACTCCAACACTAAACATCAGCATGAGCTGGATCTTCTTCTTGGAAGACAAAGAGAGCCTGTAGAGCTCCCGAAGCGGCAGAATGAGGGTGCCCAAGTCCAAGATGATGTTTAGAATCGCTGCCATCCAACCTTGCATGTTGACGTTGTTGCATTTTGCCGGGAACTCCTTGTCCCAGGCCTTCCAGGCACCTTCAATGGGAGTGCACTGGAAGATGGAGATGAGTTCAAAGGCAATGAAGTAGGCGACATTGAGACCGATGAAGATGTAGCAGCCGATGCGGATCTTTTTTCCGGGGAATACCTTGAGATAAAACAGCAAGATTGAGATTTTGGTCACCGGCAGAACCCCCAGGTAGAGAAGCGAATCCCAGTAGAAGATCTGTACTCGTTGGTCAGTCTCAACCATACTGAAAGCGGGCACAAGTAGAACTCACGTAGAGGAATTCCTGAATATTCTCAGGCTCAAGGGTCCATATGTCTTTCCCCAAGGCAGCTCTGGAAACTGATGAGAAAAAAGGTCAGTATCTGTGCAGGCAAAAAAGAGTAAACAGCACTCACTTGGAATCGAGAGCGAATTGAGTGGTATCATCATGCACTGTCAAAATGAATCAGCATGTCATCAACCAACACAGCAAAGGTCGACATACCACAGCAACAAGCATGACCCAATCGTCGGCTCCCCATGCCTGAGTCCCAACGCAAAGTCTGGCCATGACTCTCAAGCCAAAGCCGAAGAGTCCAACGACAAGGAAGACGACGCCTACAACCCATACCAGCGTAGTTCGGTCTCTCGTCGGTGCCTTGCAGGTCTTCTTGGAAAACTTCTGAACCACTTGAAGGGATCGTCAGCGCAAAAACAGCGAGGAGAGGGGCCGGAGACATACCAAGTCTCTCCCGAACTGTGCACTTCTCATGAACACATACTGCGATCTTCTTGTTCAATTCAACATTGGCGCAGATACAGGTGGCATTGGTCGGTGCACAAGGCGACTTCAGCGCCTCCTGTTGAATGCATTCCAGCTGATAGATGTGAGAATACGAACGTACATTGCTGGAACATGGAACTTACGCCGCACATGGGAGGAACCACCTGAGTGCTGGTCGCAGCCCACACGCCAGCCTGGCATGCGGCCAGGATCACCGCCACAGACGAAAAGAACTTCATAATCACCCGATTTGTGAAGACATACAGTCAGAACGAGGCCAGAAAAAGAAGCAAGCAAAGAACAAAGAACAAAGGCCTGCGGAATAAGTACGGGATGGATAGCTGTTGTTCAAGGTACTTGATCCGTAGGGATCTCGACCCGCTTCATCTGCCGAAGGAAGGAGGCCGAAACGATTCGGTTACAGAAGACTCAATGCGCAGTGATCCTGGTTATGTACTGATGTTTCCCGTTTCATTGAAGATAGGCCAGGTCCAGGGAGTCGGAAAAGATGCGGCTGATTATTACGTAGTATTTCATATTTCTACCGGCTCGTTGGGTTGATAGAGACGGGCGTTACAACGGGCTCTGGAAGATCTCTTCTGGAGCAGTTAACAGAGCCTGCCGCTAGCCTTACTGGAATCGACTAGGGCTGGAACAGTAGAATGACAATACATCCACCCAGGGAGATTAGCGATATCGGCCTTCGTACCTGGCTTGGGTTGGTGCCCGAAACTCCGCCGCCCCACGCAGAAGAGACTACCTTGCTGGCTTGGTTCCAGACTACCAGCAGCCAGGCCCGTGGTCCCCAGAATGTAACAGAATCTTGTCCCGCAGAGGTTGGTCCCTGACGTTTATCCGATGACAGGAAGCCATGGCATCGGATCGGACGGGCTTCGACATGTGCAATGTGACAATACAACTCTGCTTCATGCAGGGGCTGAACTGAGCAGGGTGCCCTGCTTCTGGATGCGCATCATACGATGACGAGGCAGCCACTCAGCCTTAGTTGCCCTCGAGATGTCAACTCCTGCAGCGAATGTGTGCACTGGGCTGCCCAAGGCGCAGACGTTGTTTAATATCGGGTACGGGCCGTATCCGTAGGTTGGTCAGAGAATCAACGTCCCGAACCCGCGCCTGCTCGAGTCCACAGGTTGATGATCAGTGGGTTATCGGTGGCGACTTCAAGGGGCTCTCGAAGAGACAGAGTCTGCGGAACTTGCCTAGTGCTTCCAAGCGATTCCGGCTAAAGCTTCAACGCTACATCGTATGTGGACCGATGCCTATCCAAGTTGTCTGTGCAATTGACCTTGCTTGATGTGGAAAGTGTTCGTTTTGCACAGGACTAATTACATTAGAGCGTGCTAATTTCAAGCGTTCCCCGGAGAATGTTTGAAGCTACGCGCTAAACTAACTCCATTGTAGTGTCGTTCTGCACACACAGACTTGAATCATGCCCACAGAGAGCCAGACGCCAATAGAAACCCCTGTATTCGGCGATCTTTTCTCCGGGCGATCCTTGCCTTGCATAGTCGCAAGAAATTGGAGCTCACCTCCTTGACGTGGGATTCAGGGGCCCGAGGGCCAACACGTGGGCATCCTTCGTTCTGTTGACGTGAGCAACTACCGATAGGTCGGTTGTCACTCATCCCAGGATAAGCCGATCTCAATCTTGGCGACCAGGACACCTCGGCACGCGCCAGAGCAGCTGCTAGCTAGGCAAAAGGAATAACCAAGGATATTCTCTCAATTTCTAATCTTCTACTGTTTCTGGAATGTCTCACAGACGCCACCAGTCTTCAACGTCGCTCTTTTGATACACTAGATTCGCTTCTACACTCCTTTGCTAGCCGCTGCGTCATGAAGTGGCACTCGCTCCTTTCCATCCTGCCCTGCTTCGGTAGTGGCGTCCATGGCTTTCCCTCCTATCTCAACGGACCCATCGGGGACGTCGTGACCTCGAGACTCTCGGGAAAACTGGACGGCGCTGTCCAAGCGGCCCATGAGAAGAGGTTGTTCTTTGACCCGCTGACAGAATCTATCGAGGTCACCGGCGACCACGAGTTTATTCCGCCCAACTACGAGAAGGGTGCTCAGCGAGGACCCTGCCCTGGCCTGAATGCGTTGGCGAACCATGGCTATATCAGCCGGAAAGGTGTTACCAGCCTGGCTGAGGTCACCGGGGCCATCAACAAGGTGTTCGGTATGGGCTTGGATCTCGCGGGCATCTTGGCGATAATGGGCACTGTCTTTGTTGGAAACCCTCTGTCTCTCAATCCAGGTTTCTCCATTGGGGCTACTGCCAGCGGCTCCCAGAACATTTTGGGAAATCTGCTTGGACTCTTGGGTACACCGAGAGGCCTGAATGGCTCGCACAACATCATTGAGGGTGACTCTTCCAACACACGAGCTGACCTCTACGTCACGGGAGATGCCTCCACCATGGTAATGCAGCAGTTTCAGGATCTATACGATATGTCGTCTGGCGAGGGTGACTACAACTTCGACGTCTTCGCGAAGCGAGCTTCGATTCGCTTCAAGGAGTCTGTGGCGACCAATCCGACCTTCTACTACGGACCCTTTACTGGCCTGATCGCTCGAAATGCTGGTTACCTGTTCGCTTGCCGCATGTTTGCAAACCACTCCGCCGAGAACCCTGCTGGCACCTTGAGTAAGTAGCTCCGGTAGTCAAACCACTGTTCTACTGCTGACGTTGCATAGACAAGGAAACACTGAAGAGCTTCTTCGCTGTCCAAGGTGAAGAGGGTAACTTGACCTACAACGTAGGCTGGGAAAGAATCCCGGAAAACTGGTACCGGAGACCGGTTGACTATGGCCTCCTTCCGCTCAACCTGGACGTTATCGCCTTGGTCGCAAAGCACCCTGAGCTTGCGAGGTATGTCAACTCGACAGTCAAGGTCCAGGGAAGACGGTATGCTAACAGCCATCAGCATCGGAGGCAACCTGGGCGAGGTCAACAGTTTCGCCGGCGTCGACCTCGGCGACTTGACCGGTGGCGTCTTGAACGTTCCAAAGCTCTTGAAGGGCAACAACCTGCTGTGTTTTGTCTTCGAGGTCGTGAAGACGGCGGCGCCAAACTCCTTGTCTACCCTGTTCTCCCTCATCGAGGTGCCTCTCCGGCTCGTCACCGACACTCTGGGAGCGGCCATCTTGGACCTCACGTGCCCGGCGTTTAAGGATTTGACCGTCGGCGGAAAGGATTTCCGTCAAGGCATGGCGGACAAGTTCCCTGGTGCGAAGCTGAGCGAGTCGGTTCTCTGAGATGTTGTTCCTGTCAACGGTTCTCGAGTATTGAAATTCTGCGGATTAAAATTAGCATTCAATGTGTGCCGCCACTATAGCCTGGGGGAGTATCCTCTAATTTTATGTATCATAATACCTCTACCTTGTTGATATAGAGAAATTCCTTATCTCTTGTCATGAAATATGTTTCTCTACCAGGGACTCTTGTCTGTTTGTAGTACTTCCCCGTCCAATGACAGAGGGTTTGCTTGCAACTTCGAGGAACTATCACACATACATATCAACTACCTGCTCCATGTACTTGTCAATCAGTAGCGGGAGAATGGCATTATTTCTCTTCCCGTCCCCCTTTTCCCTTCTTTTCCCTTCTTTCAATCTTCAGTCTCATTCTACGTACGCGTAAAATGGTGCAAGATGCGTCTCTAGCAACTTCGTTATGGATCTCTACCACGGGAGGAGGCATCTCCTGTCATTATTCGGCATCTGCATTATCCAATCCACCTGAGTGAGCACTCTCATTCAATTTCCATCGCTCGATCATGCTATCGGCCGTGATGTCCGCGACAGATGATTCACATGATATTAACCATGGAATAACCCTGGCCGCGTGTCGAATCCTTGCCGGCAACACCCCTGACACGTATCTTAGTTACGATCGTCAGGGCACAAAACCTATAACCATTGAGCTTGATAGAGTCTTAACGCCAGACGAATATTATCTTCAAGTTCCGATACGTAAGCTCTCCCCTCCTTTGCAATATTGTTATAATTCCAGCTGTGTAAGCATTGGGTTATAATGCTTGAAATGTGGAAAACCTGGTTTCTTTATTATTGTGGAAGCACCTTGCCTTTGAGAGAGCAGAGGTCAGTTTACATAGTATAATTTCTCTGGCTACCTGATCCTTAGGTCGCTCTCTTTGAATACCATGCCTTGGTGAAGTTCTGTCTCAATCCTGCAACATCAAGTCCCCTGACGGTGCCGTTTTTGACGTCAAACCCAATTTCATCAACGGGTAGGCCTTGGTAACGGAACTGATCAACCGAGAACCAGGTTTCACAAGCATCTCTCAACGGCCCTGTTTCGCTTCGAGCTCGGACATCTTCGAATGTAACGTGCCAACGATCATCATAGCCCACTGGATAGATCCGTGCCTCCACTCCGGCGGCATCTCCACCTCGTAGCTGTCCCCAGGCTGCCAAAATCGACTTTCCGTGGCTAGTCCACTCCTCAATCTTCAAGCCGGGCCCTTTATCGACACTAAGGACCAACATAGAATCGTTGCCGGAGACGTACCGGCCGGCGTATTTGACGCGAGCCTGTGATCTCGCTGTCTCCTCCAAGCCCCGGACGGCTATCTCAATGACCTCACTCAGCAAGACTCGAGCGGTAGTGTAGGCGTCGGCACCTGCGGCGTTGATAGTAATGCCAATGTCGTACTCCGGAATCAGGGCGATGTTGGCCGCGTAAAATGGCAAATCGCCTGATTTGGTATACACATCAACGAGACGGGGTGCAGGCGTCAACGATGTGGTGCGAAAGATTTCCCAAGGCATGCCGACTGCGCTATAGGGCGAAGAAGTAAACGATGTGGGCTTAAGCCAAAGATCTGTTCTTGAGCCCGATATGAGCTTGTGGCGTAGGATGCCCCTAAGGAAGAGAGCAAGATCATCAGGCGTTGAGTACAAGCCTGCCGTTCTGAATAAATGTGTTAGTACTTCTTTTCTCCAGGGTAAGTAAACATACGCGTTGCTATTTCCCAATGGTAGATCCATCCACTCGATTCCGCCATCAGTTGGAATAACTGAGTTTGACACGTTTTGCAGGATGAGGCCAGTAGAAGAGGAAAGACCCAAGGGCTCAATGATCTGTTCCAGAATGATATCATTGTAGGACATGCCCGTAATGTTTTCAAGGGCGAAGCCGAGCAACATAAACCCTGGGTTGGAATACGCCGCTCTCTGACCTGGCTGCCAGACAAAGCCATGGTTCTGGAGGTCCTTGAAGAACTCTGCAATGTAAAAAGTCAGTAAGTAAAGAAACAAAAGCATACATGAGCTTACGGGGCCGCGTGCAAAGAGGTGTATCTAGAGTATCGCAGAGTGGAACATCAGAAGGCAGTTTCGCGTCTGGAAAGCCCAAATGCTGCAAATTCCCCGCTGGATTGGTTGTTGCAAGATCGAAAGTGTAGCCTGTAGTAACTTAGCACGACTGTGTTGCTGGAAGTATAACAGTTGAGCTACCATCGCGATGAACGCCACCCAGCTGGCTGGCAAGCATTCTGAGGGTGACATCGTTGTAACGGTCTATCTCTCGGAGCTCGGGGACGTATTTTTTCACAGGATCATCCAAGTTGAGACCATCTTGTATTAGTAGTGCTAGCACGGTAAAGACCTTAGTAACTGATGCGATTCGATAAATAGTCTCGCCGTTTACCCTCTCTACACCAGATGTATTGAGAAGAGCTGCTGTATGGTGAAAGGTAAAGAAGGTGTTCTCGCTAGACGTCAATTCGACAGAGAACGAGGTCGTGGTTGCGTCCCAGGTGCCATTTGCGCTGGCTAGTTTCCGAACAGTGTTGGCCAGGGACGATGTGAGATTCCAGTACTGTGGGATCTTTGGTGGTGGCAGGACTGGGCCAGTTGGAGGGCAGTATCCCTCAGCCAAGGATAAACAAATGGCAATCAATACGCGAAACCATAGAGTCTTCATCTTTCTTGATAGACTAGTTGTTAAAAAGACGGTTTGGCAATTCGGTTCCATAGCCTGGGAGGGACGGCCCAGATTCTTTAGGTTATATAGATATATTATGCCTCAGGCTCCACGATTGGCATCGAGTAAGGTATTCAACTAATAATCTGGCCGATAGGAAAGAGCTTGCGTCAATTATCCTGGCTTAGCACCTCCCTTCCGTAGTCTCACAGGATTCTAGTCAACTTGCAGCCAAGCATCGTCCAGAACGCGACCGAAGAGAGAAATACGGTGATTCAAAGTTAAGTGATATGACGTGACGACGCGTGGTATCGTCAAGATTCGTAAGAATGGGTGACGTACCACTCCAAGAAAGCATCGCCAATTGCATGAAAGCCAACCAGTATGAAGTGGCGGAGTCGTTGAGGCTCGGACGAACATGACCCGGCTCATCCGGTGGTACAGTATACATCAGCGTCCTGAAACCGAACAATGCGGGAACAGTTTCTTTTGAGAAGATACATGGAAAGGAAACTTTTGACTACAGGCGGTATCTAATGCTTTTAACCTCACTGGCCAGTCTACCATTTGCCCAGCCCAAGAACAACATTCACATCCAGCCGACTCTTCGGAAGAGAAAGGTCGCTCCGCCAGCCAATGCGGTGGTTCCCGTGAAAACAATCAATGTGCCGTATCCTGATCCATATCCTCCAGTAGCTTGCCCCTGCCATGGCATCCCCTTGATCAGTGCTCCACTCAGTGGTCCAGAGACGATGTTGCCGATGCCGCGCCCAGCAGACAACATACCTAGAACCATGACAGGGTCGAATGAACTACCACTGCCACTAGCCCGATCATAGTCATTTGAATTAGGGCCCGCTGTCACCATGCGCATGATACCAGTCCAAGCAGATGAGTAAGACCCAGCGAAGAAACCGTAGATGATGCAGTAGATGTACAAAACCGGGAGGTTAGTTGAGAATCCCCACAAGAAGAATGTACTGATTGTTGCGCCGGCTGCCGAGATCATAATGCAGTCGGTGACGTGCAGACGGTCAGTCAATGCCCCAATGGCTATACAGCCAAAGACCGAGGCGACGTTGGTAAGTAGCACTGTGAGAGCCGAGGGGAATGTGCCCGCGCCCAAAGCAGCTCGGGCATAAGACGGCAAGTAAATTCCCGGCAGGAAGAACCCAAGTGCTTGAGCGATATTGGCAAACTGATGAAGCATGAAGCTGCGGCTCAATGCAAAGCTCAACTTCAAAGGGTTGATGTGCCTGGTAGCCGAGTGCGGGAGACGAGGCTTGATGAAGTAGGCTAACGGCAGCGTCAGGATGAACAGAGCGAGTGACCATATCCTCAAGGTGGTGCGAAAGCCATATTGCTGTAGAAACTTTTCGAAAACCAACGGCAAGACAAATCCAGCCATACCGGTGGCTGACCACATGACGCCGAATGCGAAGCCTTTTCGCTCTACAAACCATTCATCCATGTACAGGATACACGGACAGTAAGAAATCGAGCCGCCGATGGCGTACAGCACTCCTTGCGTCAGGATAAGGTGTGTCGTGTTCTGGGAGAACGAGCTCAGAGCCAAGGCGACACACATGACGAAGAGGCCTATAACGGGAGACCAGCGACCATGACTGGGATACAGTCTTTGGAGAGCTATCACGAAAGGGATTCCAAGGTACATGATTCCCTGTGATGCTGTCAGAACCAAGAATCATTGCTGAGGAGTTGTCGACTTACCATAGCGCAAGTACCAATCACGGCAATTGCAGAAGATCCTTGGAAAGGGGCATGGGTGCTGTAGTAGTCTTGGAAAACACCAAAGGCGAATGGGAAACCTCATCGTCGAGTTAGCAAGTACAGACAAAAGTTTTAACCACGGGCAAGATATCGTACCCCATGTTAGAGCCTCAACCATGAATGAGGCTGCCAGGAACAGCCATGCATCTTTTCCGCCATCAACCGGAGGCAATGATGAGAATTCGTGTCCACCGGTAAGACCTTCGCCTTGAGATGTCGAAGAGCCATAGCCATCTTCGGGAATGGCCTCTTGAACATGCTGGAGCTCAATTGGAGGTTGTCTCATGGTGATTGATGAGTTCGTTGCGTGTAAATCCTTGCTTGAGATTCCATTCCTTCTTCGGCCCTTTTTGCAATCTTTTGTAGTTTTCGCCCGACCCACCACGCGCGCCCTTGATCTGACACTTGACCAGAAGAAGTGGGGGTCCTGTTACGCAAATGTGCTAGAAGGCCGGATATTACAGAGTATGTGGTAAGAAAAACGGTTCATCAGAGTTACATTTTCCCCAGTTATCTCGGGTTTCAATAAGCGTTATTGGTCTTAATTGTGTGGTGTTGGTAGTGCGTTTTGAACTAGACTAATATACCTCTATCACAACAGGGGCCTCACCAGAACCAATCTACCTAGTTTTAATTACTCTTTACCTATAATTGATGTCTTCAGAGGGAAGCGCTGAAAGGAGCTCTAAATGTCTAGTTTGTCTAGAAACCAACTTTTCTAAATTGGCGTTACTAGAGGTCAAATCGTGTGAATTTAGCGCGAGTTTAAGCCTCTTTTCACTCCACTATTTGAAGATCATTTCCTTATATGGCTCCTATGACACTATTTATATTAAAAAGTGGGGTTAAAGGAGGCTTAAACTCGCGTTAAATTCACACGATTTGACGAGTTTCGACATTAGTAAAGCCTGGATAGTCTCGGGCATATCAGCCGCTCTTATACGTCCTTCCTCCTAATCTGATCGATTGTGGGAGACGAGCGCCGAAAAATGTTTCTTGAAGGGAGATAAGTACTAAGTGGTGGAAGTCAACGGGAAGGGAGCCTGGCATTCGAGTTGGCAGTCCACCTGTGACCCATTCTCCAGAGTCTGCGAAGGGTCATCCAGGGCTTCATGAAGCGGGCGAGGAAGTCGGTGAGAACTCGCAAATAAAGGATTGGCGGAATATAAAAGTTAAATTCACCCTATTGACATGTGCCAGCTGGAAGTTGTAGATCGGATCATAGGAATAACCGAAGATGCCTCCAAACAGTTGCAATTTAGAGCAGCCATTACCATGGATACATATGACTTATCTTATTCATAGAGAAAAGGGCAGACGGAGATACTGGCCATTTTCTGCACACGTAATTTGTTAGAGAGGAGCTATACTTAGGATGGACAAGCGCTAGACATGGGTTAAGAAGCCTCGGCTTCTTGATTCGGCGTTATGCTATCGGTATTATGTCGCAGTAGTTACGTCTCCACCTCGATGACCTCGCTGACTTGAATCAGATTGAACTCCTGCACACAGTCAACTCGAGTCACCGATGACTCCATCAGCTGAGAACCCGAACAAGGGCCCCATCTCAAACGCAGCTCTGCCTCTGCCTCGTCGTGCCCGAGTAGCCTGCAAGGCCTGCAACGCCCGCCGGGTGAAATGTGATGCTGCTGATGGACAGCCCTGTTGGCACTGTCGTACACGGCAGACTGATTGCGAATTGATTGAGTCAAGACGTGGAAAGTAATTATTCCCAAATTTCTCATGGCCATCTCGCACTGAAGCTCATTTCATTGCTAGATATGCTCGGCACAGCCGTAATCAGCCTCGCGAGCAGCGTGTCTCTCGACGGTTGCGGGAAGCTCGAGAGGTTTCCACCGGCGTCTCTCAAATATCTCCCCAACATGTGACATTGGACACTGGAAATACCACAGTTGCCTCCAGTCAGAGTGGCGACACGCCTCAAGATACCGCAGCAGTACGGAGGGGACAGCACGAGGATCCCTTCGCACAAGTTGCCGAGCATAATGCCGGCCAGCAGATACAGCCCAACCCAGCTCAGCCCAACGTTCAACCACATTACCTTGGTGATTCTACAAGTTTATCGTACATCATTGAGATGATCTGCAGCCCAAGAGGTGGAGTCAGCGAGCCTGTCAAAGTGCATTACCAAATTCCTGCGTCCATTGCAGATCGCGCAGTGGCTCCCAACCTCCCTCACGTGGAGCCTGTGGGTTTGCAAGACGCGCTCAAGATGCTGCCGCGAGATATCTCTGATCGACTGATTCATGCTTTCTTTGACATTCTGCACCCGTCTTTTCCCGTATTCAACCGACAATCCTTTGCACAGCTGTACAAGCAGGGACAGGCGTCGCCATTGGTTCTCCAAACGATATTCCTCATAGCGTTTACAGTCTGCGACGAGAGCCTCATTCACGCAGCTGGATTCAACGACCGACTCACTGCAAGGAAGACTCACTATCTCCACGCAAAGACGTTGTATGATGTCGACTACGAGACTGATCGCAGCAACATCGCAGCTGCCCTACTACTTCTTGGGTTTTGGTTCAATGGGCCAGACGATCAAAAGGACACATGGTATTGGTTAGGCTGTGCAACAACTTATGCACAATCCTTAGGGATGCACCGCTCGTACGTCAACTGCTTCTTTGCACACGTCCTCTGCTAACTTGGCTCCAGCACAGCCCGGCCCAAATTGAGTAAAGAGACGAGATCTTTATGGAAGCGAATTTGGTGGTCAATTTATGTATCACACCGTGGTCATCTTTCTCGCTGCTTCATATACTAACGTGCCCAGACTCGCGATCGGCACACTGCGGCTTTTCTCGGCCGGCCGTGTCGTATTCGAGATGAAGACTGCGATGTTGAGCCTCTCACCGAGGACGACCTGCGCTTCGACGAGGGCTATGATGAGACACTTATACCTGCCCAGAAAGAGTATCACATATCATACGTTCTTGAGATGACGAAACTGGTGGAAATACGCAAGTCCCCCATGATTGTCTTACTGAAGTTCCAGCCAGCTGAACGTGACGAATTTAGTCGGAGACATCGTTATTGGAGAATTCAGCCCTCGTCGCCCTTCGCTGGAACGTTACGACACGAAGAATCTAGCTGATAGGCTCAAACAATGGGAGTCACAATTACCTGCATGTCTGCAGAAAACTCGACCCGACGAATCCCTGGGCGCACCGTTCTGGGCCAGCATGCTGCACATGGCGTATCAGTAAGAGTCCTGATAACATCTAATTGTCTGCTTCCTAATACACAGATAGGACTTGCTACATTCTTCTGTTTCGCCCGAAAACCATCGAGGATCTGTCGCCAGCAGAAGCTGAAAGAGATTCCCGGGCACGGATGGCAGCCGACTCCATTACCCGTATGGCCGAGGACCTTTTGGCCGCTGGAACCATCAGGGTTGGTCAAATCCATCTGTAAGATAACACTCATGGAGAATCTCGGAGAAATTTCCATGTATTCTAAGTCTTTCCAGTACCCCTGCGGTGTTCGGAGCCCTCTCCATCCACACAATCGTCCTTTGCCGCAAGGACCCTATACGCCGACAACTGGCCGGAAACAAGTCACTGCAATGCATACTTGCATTGAGTGAGCTAGCAAAGACTTGGCCCGTGGGATTGTGGATTGTGAAGTTCTTTGTTAATCTCATGAGAAGACTCACAGGACAGGGCTCTGCTGTTTCTGCCGGATCGATTGTCGACGTGACGTCTCGAATAGCGAGCAATAGTCGCGGCAACGTCGGGGAGTCAGAGGATTCGAGCTCGCATCCTGCAGTCAGTTCTCGAAGCCATGTCTCCAATAGTTTTGGTGATGATTTGGTTGCCTCAACCAGCCAAGAAGGGCGCGAAACAACTACACAGCCATTTGGGACCAGTAGGCCACAAGCCACCGACTTCATCCCACTGGCCGCTGATCAACTTGGCCACGACTCCTTTTGGGCTGGATTTATTGACGACACGATTGATGTTGATTTGCTTCTACAGCATGGTCTAGGCCCACTACTGCCTGCAACTTTTGGGGTTGCGCCTCCGGATGCTCCGGGCTTTTAGGTGGCCAAGCATTTATTGCGGAAGGTAAACGTTCCAGCTTGGATTGTTGCCCTCCTTAGACAAGTATAGCTTTATGATACCATTCTGCAATACAAATTGTCCTTGGTCCACCTGGGTCGAGAAGCTATCAAGGTTCCCATATCTGAGCTAGCGATTAGAATTGACTTGCGTCTTAGTGAGATAGTAGGGCAATCACTATCCTCCAGTTCTTGATTATTCTTCTCTTGGGCCAATAAGACGAGTTTCCAGTCACTGAAGCTTTGTAAACGGAGTTAATACCAGTGCAACAAGTCCATAAACTGTCATATTAATGCTAGCCGAGTCTAAGGTCATTGATTCTTCCTCTCTCTGTATTCAAGACCCTACATCAAGCGCCACACCTCCCCTCTGTTTTGCCAGCTTGTCACCGAAATTTCGATCCAAGTTCACCACGTGTCCACCGCGAATCTGCTCTTCCCCCTCAGTGTCCTGCCGTACTTGAAGAATAGCCATGGGAACGGCGCCATAGCAAGCGTCAAGAAAGCAAGTAGGCTAGAGGCCCACTGGAACCCAAGTTTCTCGTACATCTGAATGCCGAAGAGAGGAAAGGCGGCTGTGTCAATAATTAGCGACAGCACATGGCTGGCTGATGACTGAGTTGAAGTTCATTCAAGTCCCAACGCAGATACATACCAGCAAAAGAACATCGTGCAAAGCCATTAGCAGCAAGTGCAGATGCAGAATACTTGGGATAGGCGTCGACCTATTATCAAAGTTAGTGTATCTCTTTCCTTGTGCTTGCGGGCATAGGTGTTTGGGAGGATAGAGGAAGTAGAAGCAAGAGAGAAAGCGTCGACACATACCAGGAAAGTGAATATTCCCGTGTAGACTAGCAGTGTCCTGCACCATTCCCACAAGTCAGTCCGTGTTCTGTGAAAATTAAAAGGGCATAGATGAGGTGCGAAAAGCTCGACATGCAGACAAACTTCCGGCCCTCAACAAACTTACCCGCAACCAAACACTGCTGAGCCAACAATGGGGACAATCCAGTGGACCGCGGAATAAGTGGTCCAAGCAAACCAAAACAGACCAACTGGGATAAGAACTGCCCCCAAGATGGCTGGAGGCAACCGATATTCTGGCTCACTTCTGTCAGCTTGCCCGGTTTCCTTCTCATGGTTCTCCAAGAGACGCGCCCGTACGTTGAACCAGATCGGATTGGTAGCGGCTGCAGTAAATGTCCCGACCATGATGCCTGAGAATGTGAGACCAACCTGCCAAGTATTCATGCCGTGGTTTGTTCGAAAGACAAGGGGAAAGGCGCCGAAGAACAAGTACAGAATGCCAAGTAGGATAGCCGAGTAGAGATCCAGGCAGAGACACATCGGCTCGAGGAAGAGGAGTTGAAAAGGCCGGAGGAGCGAGAGCTTGATAGTTGTACTGACGGATATGGTTGTGTTCTCCATTGGCGCCCGAAAGGCATCATTTCCAGTTTCTTTACGGAGCTTCCGTGCCTTGGTGCGTAGGAGGATGGGATGGTATGTCTCCGGTGCGAAGAAGATGATTAAGACCATGAGAACGGCAGACCAGATTATCACGATATAAAAAGTCCATCTCCAGTCTGTATAGTAGTTAATGAAACCCCCAAACAAGGGGCCTATTGAAGGACCGACGAACGGTGCCAACGAGACAAGACTCATTGGCGCTTGGATCTCGCTGCGCACGAAGACATCGCCCACAGTCCCCCCTGCGACAGAGAGGAATGTGCCCCCAACAAACCCTGCGAAGAACCGGGCAACAATCATCGTCTCGATGTTTTGCGCAAGGGCCGATGGGATTGTCCATATAATGAACATGGCCCATGAAACAAGATATATGGGCCTTCGTCCGTAATACTCGCTTAAAGGGCTTGTCAACAGCGGGCCCAGAGCAAGACCTACAACG
Organism: Fusarium cyanostomum; assembly: GCA_014824385.1. Taxonomy (NCBI): domain Eukaryota; kingdom Fungi; phylum Ascomycota; class Sordariomycetes; order Hypocreales; family Nectriaceae; genus Fusarium; species Fusarium cyanostomum. Next base: position 115,772 of record JABCKW010000025.1, on the reverse strand, counting down.
AAAGTCGAAAGGCCGAGCGTCGATATGAGGTTGGATGTGTGAAACTCGGCATTCATCTGCGAATAAGCCGTTGTGTATATCGTGCTGGCGCATGTTCTTGGGTATCAACAGTCAGCAAAACGCAGCCCATATTTCAAGGGAACGTTGGCCGGAGCTCAAGTTGAGAAAGATGATGAGAGTGTATGAATATCGAGCCATGAATCTCAAACCATGCAGGAGATTCATCTAGCAAAAGAGGTCAAACTCACACACAGAGGCATGCTGTGCACACAATAGTAACAATCACCCACTTCCGCACCAACGACATATTTTTGGGCCACATGGGGTCTTGATCGCCGTCCCAAGACACTTCGTAAGAGCCGCACTCAAGCCTTGAGCCGTATTCATTGCCTGCTTCAGAGGTTTCTCTGCTTAAATCTGCTGCAGTTTGGCTATGTTCAAGACTCTTGGCCGAACTCTCATCGCGAAATAGCTCCGGCTTGCCCCGGTGTTTGGCGACTATCATCGGTTCCGAAATCAAGAGTTCCTGGTTTTCGCTCTTTTTGGCGGACGCAGGGTTTCGGAGAGTCCCCTCGCCTCTGTCGGGTTTCTCATCGATAGGCAGCTCTCTTTCAACGCTCATGATTGATTCGAGTGGTCGTCTTGACGTTTTTGATGGGGCTAGAGGAGATAGTCAACCTGAGGTGGCGAGGTGTTAATTAACGTAGAACAGCTTGCGTCTGGCACGGAACCAATAGTTAGAGATATATAAAGAGCTTCAAGTGTATGCTAAAGAGTAAGAGAAGGAATTGTAATAGATTCATCGGTGCGCGAGGTCTAGAGGTTTGGAGAGAAGTGGGGAAGTAAGGCGAAGAAGCCGAGGTGTCTTGAACAATGACCTGCAGACATGACGCATTGCAGAACAAGGAATTACTACTTGGTACAGATTTGATTGGCGCAAACGTTGAGTATGTCGAGACTTGCTTGAAGTTACGAGATGGCAAGAGGGGGGAATGAAAGCATGGACTTTAGTTGATGCCTCCTAGGCCACGGATGATATCTCACCAGGTTTGGCTCCTCACTTTTCAAACTACTTCCCCCAATGCCACCTTCAAAATGTTGAAGCAACATCAAGCGGCAGTTTGGGTGTCATAAGGGGCAATTTGGGATAGTAATTCTCAATCGTCATACAGAGGGCCGATATCCTGCATTTTGGGAGCCCAGGCGATGCTCATTCTCCGCTACGCTATCGTCACTTCAGCTTCTCCTTCTCATACAGAGCGAGTTCGCTTCTCTATTGTCTAACACTCATCACGGTGCCCTAGAGCAATGAACGGTCGATTTTAAGACGCGCACCGTTATATGGATGGCCGTGTTGGTAGCCCTAAGAATGCCTTGACCATTGAGCCTGTTGTTGCTAGCTAACTAACTCTCTAGAATCCAAATATGTACCAAGAAGTCTATAATCACGAACTCCTCCAATACTCTGCTTCGATCCCCACCCGTTTAAAGGTGACTTAACACATCCTTGGAAGAGCCTTATCAGTCGTCGACTTCTTTGCCAAGGCAACCTCGGCATTGCGGCGGCGGACAAGACCATTCAACTTCTTGCCGCCAGCGTAAACCCACTTGGGAAGCTCTTGAGGAAGCACATTTTTCGGGCTCTCGCCATTATTGAGACGCTTGATGAGGGTAGATGACTGGGCAGCACCGCACCCCATGTTAAAAGACCAACTGATCAAGGCGCCGTACTGATTCCTGTTGAGTGTTGCTTTGTTGTTGACCATTGCGGTGATGCACTTTTCGAATTTCTACAAGTTGTTAACGGCCATGTTTGGTCAGTGATGACATTTTGGTTTACTCACTCCCATATCGTCTGCGAGGAGCTTCTTGCCATTGGCATCTGACAGCGGGATGGGGTACTTGACGTCGGTGCATTTGGCGTTCTGACAAAGATGGCCATATCCCACAGTGGGATTGCCAGTTGGATCCTTATCTACGCCAAACTATTAGCCTTCTCAAGTTCCAGCCGCTATTGAGAGATTACTCACAGGGACGAGCCCTGAAGCCTTCAAAGCTAGCGATGAGGTTCACGGTACCCGCGTTAGATTTGGGCGCACCGCAACCACCACCACTGCTACCGCATTTCTTGGTGACATATCCACTGGAGCCTGTCTTGACGTAGTAGTCCGAGACGTAGCATCCATAGGAAGTCTTGTCCCAGATGCTACGGCCGAAGACCTTGGTTCCCTCAGTTTGGCAGGTAATCGTGACATCAGTGCCCTTGTTGAAGGATCTCTTGATGTCGTAGTTGGTGCCCGGGCCGCTGCGGCATCTGACGTCGTCGCCGGTGATTTTGTATGCACTTGTCAGAGACACTGCGAGAGTATAGATAGCAACAAGAGAGAGCTTCATAGTAGCTAGTATTGTGGAGCGATTGAGGGTAAGTTGAACGATGATGGGTTTTGAGCGATGTCTTGGCACTGAAGTGGCATGGGCGGGCGAACTCTTTTATAACTATCTTGAATCCAAAGAAGCTCGACAAAGGAGTGAGGTTTATCCTCTAATCTTCTTTCGGATGCCCTCAGCCTCTCGTTCGCCGACGACGACGCCTTCCACATTCAAATAACAGGACTAGAAATGCCAACTTGTTGACTAGCTACAAAGTAAGACGGGCTAAGTCGTGGCCGGCTTGTTAGTTATTGGCCAAAAACAGGTCGAGGTAATTTAAGTGCTCTACTTGAAGAAGGATCGCCGTTTCACAAGTGGTGGTGGGCTTTGAAACTACGTCGGAGATATGCCTCAATTTTGCCAGCTGAAATGCAGGGTGCCTTTGTTTGTCACTCCAACCCCGGTCCGCGCTTAAGTGTCAAATCAGAAGGTCCGTCGGGGCTGAAAGCTGTCAGTCCAAGATTAACAGAACGGTCTAGACTGAGTCCCTTGCCTAGAGAATCCGAGCTGCAGCCAACCGTTGTGAACACAGCCACATACTATGATTGGGCCTCATGAGGCGATTGGCCTCTTTATTGGCTCCGAGAGCTAATAAACAAGTCAATATCGAAACATTCACCGTTCTACAAGAGCACTCATGCATTGTTTGCTTGCTCCGGTCATGTTCGAACACCCCCTGTCATCTGGGGTAAACCTACGATTTAGCAAGAACATATGTCACTACATTTGCGGAGACTCCAGAGAGTAGCGTATTGCAGGTGGAACATTAAAAGAAGCATTGTCTACAGCATAGCCACGGTGGGAACTTGGAGTGTCAAGTTGGGTTAGTATATGAAATAAGAGTCAGTGATATAGTCCTTGCAATTCTAAAGAGAGGCCTTGTTTCCATTCATTACCAACCAACACCCACCACCTTTACCATGAACAACATAACTATGCTGTACAGTTTATTTTGCTAAGGCTACCAGTCTTCTTGCGCATCAAAGAACTCATCCGCATCTTCGTCCGATGAAGCATGCTGTACTTCGTTCCCCCGATCTACGCTGTCCAGCAGTTGATGGAACGCTTCGCGTAGCTCCGGTGTTGGATTTCGCTCGTTGAAGAGCGAGAGCGGCGTCTTGCCTGAGCTATCCTTAGCAAGGGTGCTGAGTCCGGCCATCTTCTTCCTGGCGAACAACTGCAACATTTCCAAGTCCCCTTCAATTGCTAAGCGATGAAGAACGCCCCTCCCATGGTCGTTGACGTTTCTGAAGTCGGCACCTTGTTCGAGGAGGAACTCGGCGGCCTCGTGTCGCCTAGCCATGATAGCATCGAACAGGACAACGTCCCCTTCCCAGTCGCGGTGATTCATATTTGCCCCATTTTGAACCAGGAACTTCACCGACTGGATCGTTCCATACTGGACTGCCACGTCCAAGGGCTCACAGCGCCACTTATCCAGGGAGGAGACATCTGCGCCATTGCGGATAAGGGATGATAGAAGCCTTGCTTCTCCAGACCTGCACATTGCGTGGTTGGCCAGCGGCGTCCTCTCGAATGCATCTTTCTCGTTCAGTGGAGCACCCGCCGCAATGAGAAGCTTGCCTGCCTCATAATGACCGTACAGGCAGGCCTGATGAAGCGGAGTTTCGCCCTGAGCGCCCTTTGCTGCCGCATCAGCGCCTGATCGAAGAAGCAACTTCACAGCATTCGCGTCGCCTCGGAGAGCGGCGACGTGGAGAGGTGTTAGCCCGCTTGCGCTCTTGCGATTAATATCAGAGACAATCTGCGGCTTCTGCAATGCTTCGGAGAGGTCGATGTGCAATACTTTGATGATGGCCAGATGCAGCACGCTATAATCCTCGCGCTCATGATGATCAGCTAAAGGCAGCAACCGGGTAAGCTGTTCGCCAATTGGGTCTCCTGTGAGATAGATCCCAAAGGCCACACTGACTGGCGTGATCATCGAGGTCCCCCTTCGCGCTTCCTGGTACGGGTCGGCACCCGCTTGCAAAAGGAGCTTAACCATTTCCACATCTCTTTTAACCACGGCGAGCATGAGTGGCGTACGATCGTCGTCGCCCCATATGTCGTAGACTGAGGCACGGCGCTGCTCGAGCAATCGCTTGGCACCTTCGACATCTCTTCGGTTGATGAACCCGATGATACCCTCTGAAACTGATGAGCTGTCGAGTTCCAAACGGTGGATAACCCGCACGTTGAGCTCGGGGTTCCCGTTGAGGTTGCTGGAGAGGAAGACGGACAAGGATATCCTGACCAACCAGTCAGGGAAATGGTAGATAATGTGCAAGTCGCGCGAAGGTTGAAATCTTTCGCTATTTCGGCAATGATGACTGTCGCATCCCGAGGCCGAAGTGCCGGAGTATGTGAGGAAAATAGAGCCCACAACACTCCGCAGTGAAGTTATCCTCCATCTTGAGTAGCTGCTCAGGGAGTGGCACCGGCAATGGCAACCCATATCACAAGGGGAAACTCGGCGGGACAAGGGCGCGAAACGCCGCATGAAAGAGATCCACGATGCTCCAGCAGCAGGTATTTCGGTGTCTGATGCGCTGTGGAGCAAAGCCTCGATCCTGTCTACTGCCTGCAGCCTCTCTCCGTGCTGCTCGAGTTGTTGTCTGAGGGAGGATATTTCTCTGGCCGGATGCTGAACGGCAGCGACAATGTTTAACTCAATGGCTTGAAACTGATGATCTAGATACGTGATGACGTGATTCCTGGATATCTCTGCCGTTTCAATAGAGCGAGATATCATCATATCTCTAGCGGCTTCGATGCTTTGGTCAAGGCTGTTTGTAATATTCTCAGCTGTGCTTGCCAGACGACTGTCGATGTGGGACGCCGTTGCATCCCGAGCTCTGTCAATGGAGGCACGAATTTCGGCCGACACGGATCTAAAACAATGAGTTAAAAGTTATTATAAGCAAAATGCTAGGGTTCCATCCGTTATGCTTACACATTCTGTGCCATGAGGAGTTGACATATGGTAGATGTGGCATTCCTCAGATCCCTCCTCAGCTTGGTTACTTTACCTGTTTCCTTGAGCCAGATGGCTTTCCGTCGCTTGGTCAAAAGAATCCCAGACGATTCTTGCCCTTTCTCTGAGCCATCACCATGACCAGCGCACAAACGGTCGACGACATTCTCGATGCCCTGCAGGATCTCTTTGCCTTCGTTGACCAACTTCTCCAATCCTTGACGATATTCAGGGCTCCATTGAATATGAACAGGTGTCGCACCTGATGTGGCATCCATGCCTTGACGAATCTCGCCGAAAAACAGCTGAGCGCGTGTGATCTCGTCGCGCAGGTGATGAACGTCCTTGGGAGCGTCGCGCCATGTGCCGCAGAGGCTCCATATCTTGGAGCTGGTCCGTAGTGCGACATCCGCTAGCCCGACAACGCCAGCGAGTATCTCCATCTTGATAACATGTACGTGTGAGATTAACACGGTTAATTCTGGATTCTCAAGCAGCCAGAAAGCCCACAACAGCAAGAATACTAATGAAGAGGAAGAGCAGCCCAACTACGCTGCTAACCAAGCTGAGGCGGGCATGCTGACTATTGGATAGCGTTTCTCGAGGGCGGGGACGTACGCAAGGCGTTGTCGTAGGTAGAAACCGGGCGCTGGGTGCACATCATCGTGCCAATTGGAGTTCGCGTCAGCCAGCCTGCTTTGCCTGGAGTTCCACACAGACATCCACAGCTTCTGTCCTCTGGGGGCGCATGGGCGAGGCAGACCTGTGGGCTTTTTTAGCAAGAGTTGCAGAATTCCGGTGGCGCCGTTAACGCCCTCGGACTTGTGCCCTAGGAATCCATGAGATAAAGGAAGTGCGAACGAGAATCATAGACCTGGAGAGTCATGCGGATGTATCGGACTCTCTATCAGGGTGCTGATACTCTTAGTATAATCGAGATAAATCTTGTGATCTAGCCCCGTGCCCGTCATATACTGCTACATGTCGAGGACGCCTTTCCACATCTTAGGTTGACTCCATCGTCCAAGGTGAAGCCTATCACTCCACTCAGTTCCTAAGCTTGAAGAAGCCTGGAAAGATGGCTCGTAGCTCCTCTAGGTTGCGTATTCGGTATTGAGATGCCGGTATCTCTGGCACCGGCAGTCCTTCCTCTACAAGGTGGACCGCTTTCCATCCAACTTTCTGTGCTCCTACACAGTTACCATACGAGTCGTCTACATGTTCGAGTCAGCGGCATTTTCACTTTATGTACCCAATTCTTACCAACGAAGTAGCAGTCTTCCATCCTTTCGACACCTGCTTCTCTCATGGCCTTCAGAAACATGTCCTTTTGTGGCTTGCAAATGAACGGCACTTGCGCGTAGTCGCAATAGGTCAGGCCCTCAAACAGGTCCTCGACTTCCAGCAGCCGCACAACACGCTTGCCATGGTTCAAATATGCATTTGTCAGTAGCCAAAGCCGGACCTTGGATGTGTCAATATCTTCAAGCAACCGGCGCAGTTGAGGGTTGGGTTTGATCATGTCGTCCAGCGGCAGCGCGTCATCGACCTTAGCGTTGTATTCCAGCGGGTCTATTTGATGATGCCGTACCAGGCCTTGAATGGCTTGGCCGTAATGCCTGGAGTATTCTCTTGCTAATCGCGTGGCATCCTCCTGAGCGAGACCCATATGTTTCTCGAAATAGTCGTCAATTAGGCCTGACAAGAGGTCTTGCACGTTGATATCTGCATCAATGCAGGTTAGCGGTGACGTTTTGATGCCGAACTGGAGGGAAACTTGCTTCTAGAGTACAAGCAATTATCGATGTCACTACAAGGATTAGAAAGAAGTATGACGCAAACCGTTAGATCCTCACAAAAATAGGACGGGTTTTTGACACCCGGCGCTCTTCGATGCGGCGCTTTGTTGCTCCATGTCGAGAAGTGTATGAATTGGTTGCTTGCAAGGTCAAGAATGGGTATATAGCGTTGAGGAGCAGCAAGGGTTTATTTAAACGAGACCGTAGTGAGAGCTTCCGGAACAGGAAAGATTCTCCCCGATCGCCCACTTAAATATCTCCGCTCTGTTGAATCAAGAGACTGGAGGCTTTGTAGTCCAAGTTCGGGTACTTCTTTTCCACCGCAACACCGCCCTTCAACTAGAGATAGGTTACTGGCTCAACAGTAGCGGTGCAGCAGTGGTTTCACCAGCTCTGAGCTCCAAAGAGCCCGGTATACCAAGGACAGAAGCTTGGCGGAGACTGTTTCACGGCTTTAACTTCAGTCTCGTAGTATTAAACTTTAGATGAGGTGCTGGAAAATCGTCCCGAGGCTTTAAACGATAACAACAAATGATGCCTATCTGGCTGAAGGTTACCTCGCTATAGTCTATGCTCACCATCTTACACAGCATGCAACCAGCAACCCCCCAGTCTCATCATCCCTTTAAATGACCCGCTGCCATTAATAGCCAGCCTTGTCTCCTGTTTACTATACCTATTTCAGACTTTCGAATCCGCTTGGTAGTGTATCACCATCGCAATAGTCCCATCTCCTACACTCAGCGTCCCCCATATCCTTTCCAGCGGCATGACAGACACACTGGAGCTTATTCCTGTGACAGGAACCTCGGTAAGCAGTTGTCCAGCGAGGAACGAAGTATCTCCGCCTGCAGCCGACTAAAAGTAACACAGACAACGACAGATGCCGCAAAATGAGATCCGCGGGCGCTTAAGACCACAACGCCAGCGAACCTTTCGCGGAACCACTGTCATCCAAGCCCAAGAAGGCATTCTAATTCTACATGTCGGTTACTATGCTTGCTCTTGTCACATTGACGGTATCATGGGACTCAACAACCCTGGCTGTGGCGACACCCGTGCGTGCTGATTTGCGTTTTGTCATCGAAGCCCGGATGGAACACCTGGAAGTCTCCTTGTTCCATCTTCCCTGGACTGTCTGCCTCGCAGATAATGACAGACCGTGCAAATAAAAATCCATACCATCACCAGCCAGCTGCAAGGTACCATTCTAAAATCATTTCGGCAAGTATTGCTTTTATGCTTGGTGTCGTTGTGATACAGCCTATCTATCCGAGTGTGTACAATGTCCCCTTCTGACTGTCACCTTGCTGTTCGCTCAAGGCTGCATCGTCTTTGTTGTGGCCAACAACATCACAATCGTTTTCGTGGGTCGGGTTCTTCAGGATCTGGGAGGGGGTGGTCTCGACATACTCCGGGCTGTCATCTTATCCGATATTACCACTCACAAAGAACGGCCTCTATACGTGGGTATCATGGCCCTTGCCATTGCCACCGGCACGCTGGCAGGGCCCGCTATCGGCACATTATTCGCCGAGTATGTTGGTTGGAGATGGATTGGCTGGATTCACATGCCTTTCGCCGCCTTCATCTTCTTGCTCACTCTATTCGTCCTCCATCTGCGGCAAATAAAGCTGGGTTTGGGTGAGAAACTTTGCCGCTTGGATTGGATCAGTATGTTTCTCTTCACTACAGGTATCAATCTCTTTGTGTTGCCGCTTAGCCGGGCCAATGATATGTCATTCTGGTCATCTTGGTAGGCACTGGCTCCCTTGATCGTCGAGGTAGTCATCTTTGTTATCGAACCAATTAACCCGCATCGCATCATCGCCAACATCACCCCCAGCACGACGGCTTGTATCGGGCTTTCTAAACGGGGTGATCCTGTAATGTCCGACCGTTTACATTTCCGTGGTCTTTCAAGCGATGTACCGCCAGCTACCCCTTATTATTAAAGCGGCAATGTCGGCCCTTCCACTGGCCGTTGTCACCTTGGGATTCCACTTCCTGGCATCGATCAGTAATCAGTGATCAGTGATCAGTAATCAGTATGTAAAAATCCCGACTATATCGGTTATGACTTTGTCTTGGCTGGATATTGACCGCCATCTTCTTAGGTTTGTGGAGTCGTATAGGTAAGACACGTCCAAGGTAGCATCTTACACCTTTAACCTTTCCCCCGAGCGGGCATCGGCACCGTATTTACGACGATAGCCGTTCAACTTCAAGCTATCGTGGAGCTTGTTGATGATACGGGTCTAGTCGCCGGACTTCTCGTCTTCTTCCGTCTCTTCGGGGCTCTGGTTGGGCAAGCAATTGACGCAACTATTTTCAACTCTATCTTCCAGAAGAGTTTAGCTGGATTTGGGCCGCTGTTTGGTTCTCTCGAGGAGCTAAGAGAAGACGTTGATTGGCAGAGACTCGAAGGGCGGTAGTTGAGTGTATGTGAAGTCCTGTTCTCGGCCTCCAGTCTGAATTACCGATGACACCTGCTTTAATGTGTTGCGTGGCATTGGACCGATTAAGATGCCTCTATTGTGTAGATACTGGTTCTTTTGCTATTGTGACCCTCTAAGGAGACTAAAAGAGGAATGTCACGTACTTTTTGTGGCCTGGTCATCCAATGTACTCACATGTGCCGCTCTAGTCTGCCACTAGCCACTGAAGATCTATATTTCTGTTAAGGCTACCCACTACACCATGCAAAAGAGAGCATCCTCTTACCAGCACTCATAGTAGAGACCCCTATATCCTTGACAGTTTCCAACCTAGGCTAGTTCTCTGAGACAGAGTGGTAAGACGGTCCATCCACCGGGTCTGCCGGATGACCATCGAATAAGCTGACAAACATCTGAGCCGGTTAACCGAAACTTAACGCTACATATATCATTGCGCTGAGTAAACTACAAAACAACTCGAAGCTGCTCATGCCAGTTTCCTTGGTTACTTATCTAGGTTCTGTCGACAGAACTATGCCCATACCCTTACAAAGCCCTAAACAAATGGATATGTACAAGAACCTCACCGGTGATGGCCTTGAGTGGTTCACGGCCTAGAATCCAGGCATACCTCTCGAAATTCTCTGGACGGCATCCAGCTTAATTTATTATTTGCCTCTCATACTACGTGCGTTATCGACCAAAACCTACACGAATCTCTCCATTTACCGCATGCCGTTCTTGTCGTTCATTCCGTCACTGCTATTGCTGAACTCGCTATTTACCACGTCAAGCTTTGGCGGTTGGGCCGTCATCCTGACCCAACTACGAACGATCTCATCCTATGTTTTATTCAGTCTTTGACAAGCATCTACATGGCTGCAAAGATCCACCATATACCCAAGGCAAACCTACCGTTGACACGGGCGACGTTTCAATGTATGGGCTTTCAGCGCCTGTTTGCCTCCGGTCTCGCGGTTTACTTGGGATCGACAAAATGGCATAGAGCAAGCATCAAGCTCGTCAACAACTTTATCTGGGCACGAATCTTTATGGTCTCGGTGACGTGTCTGTCTGGGTTCCAGACTTTCCTTAGCCGCTATGCGGGTGCTATCGTTGCCTGTCATCTTATGGGCATGTATGAAGGCGATTACCCAAATGGGATGGCCATCTATATGGGACTCATGGTAGCGCTTCTAGCATTGGATCAATGGGCACAGAAGTTTGACAAGTGAGTAACTGTCCATTGGCATTGGTGGCTGCTAACGAAAATAGCTTCCTGGCTAGGACGTTGACAACTTTGGGGTTTATCACCAGGCAAGAAGAGGAGAAGTCCGCGAAGGTAAAAACGGACAAGTCAGAGTAGATGTCTCGAGATATTTGGAGGGAGGTGGTAGGTCATTTTATGTCTTGGGTTCAATAGGAAAGGTGTTCATTTTGAATAGTAAGTTTAGTTGAGGTAGGAGGCTGCTGCTGCTGCATATCGCGATATAACTGGGAAGTTTACTAGGTTTAGTTGCTATGCTAGTGGCATTGGGTATGATGCCTCTACTGTGTTAATTGCTATGTTGTTCTCTCTACTGGGCCGCCATGATCTACTTGAGGGTATTAAATAAGGTTAAAAAATACATCGATATCTCGAGACATTGGATATCTAAGATATATCTTAATGCCTATCTTTGTGTATGTGTGTTGTACCAGCGCCCTAGTCTTGTCTCCCTATATCCAAAGGATGGTAAATAACCTCTCCAAGCAATTGGCTTCTTGATCACAACCTTGCATCAATACCCACCCAGGTTCTCGTCCTTCAACCTAGCTCTTATTAACCTACAGCCCACCTAGAGAACTCTGGTTATTCATCAAGCTAATACCAACATCCCAATAAAAGTTGTTCAGTCCACCAGCACCGTCCTCCGCCTTTACGCCCCCGGTTTCTCCGGCAAGCAAGCATCTCAAAGCAACATCCCTATACGCGTCTCCCATCCAAAAGGCCAGATCATATTTGCACTTCGTGACTATTGCATCTTTGAACTCTTTCGGCGACAAGCTACCAGCCTTTATCCTTCCGCCGGAACCCGACTCCACCACGCGAGCGACGGGGCGCCAAAAGCCTATCTCAACTAGCAAAAGTCCTAAAGCGTAAATATCGTGGATTCTTTGGTATCGTGTTCTGGGTTCAGGTTGTTCCACTGGCGCTGCTGACCCTGGTTTGAGGCGCTGTCGGACGTCTGGGTGTAAGTACACAGCTTCAAACTCATCCACCGGTGCCGAAATGGAAAGCTCGACAGGGGAATCTGGGCGGGAGATGGCAAAGCCGCCAATGATGGGAACACGAAGATCGAGCGAGGCAGGCTCTGAGGATGGATTCATCGCGCTTTTGGGAGATTCATCGACAAGAAAGGCTATGTGCAAGGAACTGAACCGCTCGTGGTGCCATCGTGTGAGCAGAAAGGTGTAGAACCCCATCACTAGAGTGGAAGCGAGCTCGAGACGCTGGTTCAGTGTCGGTGGAGGATACTGGATATTTCTTCGGTTGTTCGCTGTCCTGTCCGTTGCTGTTGGCCGCTGGCTCCCGGGCAACATGTCGTGAAGGGTGACGATTGTGGTTGAGGATGTGATATTCGTGGGCAATGCTGTAACCAATCCAAAGGATTTTGCACTGTCGTACTCGATGAACCCGAGCGAAGGATGGACCTGCAAGGGAGATAGTTCTCCAACCTGCTGTAGCGAGTACGATATTTGAGGCATCCGCGAGCGAGCGAGCTCGTAGGCCTCGTAGTCGACCTGTGGAATAGGGATCCATTCGATCATGACTCGACAAGAGGTTCCGTTTTTGGGAGAGTATTCGACAATCGAGTATTGGCAGCCGCCCAGAACCTTTGTTGCGTCAAGACCTTGAAAGTGGTTAAGTTTTCGTTCCATCTTATTCAATATAGCTTCCAGGTCCCTGTCAATAGATATCCCATCCTGAAAGCGTTGACGGAGCGCAATAAGCTTGGCGCTGTTACTTAAGACTGTGTTGCGATTGTTGGCTAGCCTAGAAATATCACCGATGTTGTCCGAGGTACCCAAAGCATAGCCTGCTATCCCCAGTTCCAGAATGCTGTCCCGTAGGTTCTGTGGGAGAATACTGTACAACGTATTGTTCCAGTAGATGATAGAATCGAGCGAGCTGTCTAGCGTAGACTTGTCGGAATCTTTCTTCCATGGACTTGTGTTGTGTTTGATCCGTGATATCCAGGGCGTGTGCTTTAGAAGATCACCAGCAAGTTTCTTCAAACGCGTTCTAGCCTTAGCTGTGTCTTCTTCAAGATGGAGCGTGTCCACGGAAGCAGTGGAAGACTCTGGTGATTGCCTTTGCAAAATGACCAAGACGCCATTTCGTTGAAGTATCTCCTCAATTGTCGCGAGGATCTTGAGAATGTTGCCTGCGGCGTCGGTAATTGGCCTGCCAAATTGCTTATCCAGTGTGACTTGAAGGGCAGATGTTTGCGAAGGAATCCTTAGCACTGGACGTGGAGATCTTTGCGAGAGAGCAAGGTGCTCCAACGCCGTCCACCACGTCTGGAAGCGAAAGAACTCCATTTCCAACTTGCACATCCAGTCGGCGAGGTCATCCCCAAAGCCCCGGGCTTCGCGAACGGTGCGCCATACCTCGAAGCCCTTTTCGAAGACGGCGATGAGGCCACTGAGGCCGACGATGAAGGCTGGGAGTTCAAGGCCAGACATTTTGACAGGTAGCGTTACTAGTTACGAGACGCGACATGCGAGAGGAAACGTCAAGGAGCAAGAGCTGGGAATCTGGGACATGAGCACAGGGTCTAGGATGAAGGAGTCTAGACCTGGATCCCGATGCCGGTAGATGGTGGCTCCATAATAAACCCATCAATGATACCTCACATGCATCCAATATTGGATGAGCTGAAAGACAGTGTGGCAGTGTTAAGAAACATGCCCCTAATCCGATTGGTCCAAGCTGATCACGTCAAACGCCGTGGCTACGAGCTGTCACATCTGCTCAGTTTCCGGCTTAACTTATACATCCGGGTTGTTCTCGTCAGCTTCTTTCCCCCCAGCCCAGACTCAAGACTTTCCTATGGAGCGCATGGATTAACATCGTGTTATCTTCTTTGCTACCTGTTGGCACCATGGTCGACTTCCTGTCCTTCTCCGTTTATACTGCGGACCCTGCGGCAACGGAGCTTGTCAATCGCCCTGATAAGACCTTCGCAGTCCAAGGGCAGGCTGAATTCCTCGCCGTCGCCGTCGCTTTAGAAGTCCCTATCCTCAGCGCCAACAACAATGTCATCGCCAGCATGAATACGCTATCCGCCGGTGCTGGAGCCTCGTTCGCCGTTTTCGCCTCTGTCGAGGAGATAAACTTGGACCCGGATCAAGACTTCCTCAACCCTTCCCCTGGAGTGCGCAAATGGATCGAAGAGTCCAAATCAAACCACAAATTCCGCCGCTACGTCACAAAGAAGATCGTGACTGCGCGAGGATTCGGATTTGACGATTCTCGCCAGCTCGCTGCCGTCATCAATGAAATACGAATTCTTTCCAATGAAACAATCCGTCAATGCGACTTCATCGTTTCTATGCTGGCCATTTCTTGGAGCGAATCCCCTAGCCTGGGGCGATTTTGGCCCCAGGTCATACTTGAGGCTGCCGACGAGGGCACTCTGGCAGACTATTTGTCTGCTGCCGAAGTAGACTTCAAAAGTCAACTGACAATATCGATGGAGATAGGACGTGGCCTTCAATTTCTACACTCTCACGGTATTGTTCATGCCGACTTGAAGCCGGCAAATGTCCTTGTGTTCACTACTGGCTTCAGTGATGAACAACATAATTTGATGGGGAAAGTTGGAATCCAGCCGATCCGTGCAAAGCTTTGCGATTTCGGCTACGCAGTCATCCTCGATGATTACAAGTCGGAAAAGCTCTTTCAAGCGAGAATTGGTACTTTCACTTGGATGGCTCCTGAGATGGACGGAGAAAAGGCTATTCACATGGACAATCTTCACAAAACGGATATATACTCGCTTGGCTTGCTCACCGCCAGCATTTTCATGAAGGGCAGCTTGCCTTTTGAGTATATGACTCCGGAAGAGATTTCCACCATCAAGACCATGCCGGTGGAGCATCCAAACTCGGCTGTCATTGCAGTGCTAAATAACATCAGAACCAACACTCCACTAGACGAGTACCAGGAAGAGTTTATACACGCTTTTCTTGCAGGGACGTGTGCGCCCTCTCAAGCCGATAGAGTTTCTTTGACGGCCATTCAGAACTATCTGCTCTTGGGTATCATGCAGGGGCTTGGGGAGGGCAAACCGACTATACCGCTGGAGTGGTTCCCGGACCTTCGTGATGCAGGAGATGGATATCTGTGAGCTGTCAACTAACTCTATTCATTTGAAGACGAATTCTAAGTTTCTCAGGGACGCTTTCCTCGCGATTGAGCAAAAGTATTCCAAGTCGAGACAAGAGGTAATGCTTGAGTCTCTTTGTTCTTGAACTTCTGTGCTAACGTTTCCCCAAGGAGCAAGTGAGCGAACCGCACCCCGAGGAACTGGGTATACTATCTGGACTTCGGAGGATGCGCAACGAACTTATTTCCATTAAAATCGGGAATCCTGGTTTCGAGAAGATTCTAGCCGATGCATTCAAGGATTCCAGCCTAGATCCAGGTAACCTTCGAAAGTTCAAGAGAGCTTGGAGGTCCGATGACGCCTTCGAGGATGGCGCGGACTTTGCTGATCGGATGAACGAGATTTTCGACGAAGCTATACTCAAGATACCAGATGTG
Source organism: Fusarium cyanostomum (assembly GCA_014824385.1). Lineage (NCBI taxonomy): Eukaryota > Fungi > Ascomycota > Sordariomycetes > Hypocreales > Nectriaceae > Fusarium > Fusarium cyanostomum. Next base: position 100,316 of record JABCKW010000025.1, on the reverse strand, counting down.
AGTGAAGAAAACTTATGCAGTTCCGATCTCGTGCCCGGTGTTGACCTGTGCTAGTTTGCGTTCGAACACAGTCTTACAGCAGCCTTGCTCCCTCTAGTAGCCCGAAAGGAAGTCCTCCAGGACCTAAAGGCTATATCTGACTCAGACTACATCCAAGAACCCGCCGCTCTATTTCACCTAGCGGGTGCATACTTTAACGGCCAAGTTGTTGAGCCGTCGATGGAAGAAGGTCTCACATACCTAGCAAAAGCAGCCATGTTGAAGAATCCGGAGGCCGTCTGCCTCATCTTGAATGTGTTTGACGCTTGCAAGGCCTCCCTACCAGAAGATATTCGAGACAATTTGCTGGTAACAATCAAGTCTTATGGGAGTATAACATTTAGCTCCGCAGACGCTACTCTATTCGACTATCAAGTTCCAAAGCATACCGACCATCACGCAGTTCTCGCCAAGATCTGGTCTCAGCGTTGGCCCGAGGAGTATTCACAATGGCTGAATACCGATCGCAGGGTTATCAAAACAATGTTTTCCTCTAACAACAATCCTTTATTTTTGAGGGCGGAGCCAAAGACAGGGTGCCCTGTCTTTGATTTCGACCAGTTGACAACATTCAAGACAGGAGGCCCTGACAAATTGGACCTGTCAAAGAGACGAGACTTCACAAATGAGATAACTCAGCTTGGTTGTCTTGAATCTTGCGATGATAGTGGCTTCACCTTGCTGCAGACTGCAGTAGTTAAGGACGACCTCGACATGGCCAAAATCTTGGTTCTCGAGTTAGGTGCCTCTGTCAACGCATTCGGCAACACCTACGGCTGGACCCCGTTGCTTCTGAGCTGTCATTGCGGGCATTTCGCCATGGCCAAATGGCTGGTAGAAAACGGTGCCGACCCTGCCGCTCGCGAGACTTTACACGGCGCAACCATTCTTCACTCTTTGAACCAATTCACTGAGCGCCAACAATGCGAGGAGATTCTTGACATTGCTCTATCAGCGGACCTTGACATTAACAGCAGGCTAAAGGACGGCATCACACCGCTCTATGCCACGTTTTGCGGCTGGGACTACTCAGATGGTGTTGCTGCCAGGCTTCTCCTCGAGTATGGCGCAGACCCGACCAGGCAGGCTGATCAGTGGGATGGCCATTTCAACTTCACAACGTCAGTTTCATTGGCAGCACAGAGGCTTGACGTTGATTTGCTACGCAAGATGCTATCAGCCGCAGAGTCTTACATCTCAGTCGCGGGTTTGTCTGCGCGACGGCAGCTCAGCAAGGCCAAAGCGCAGGCATTCACCGCGCTAAGCAGCAAAACTCGCTTCTACTACATGAGTTTTGTTGGTCGTGGCTACGAAAGCAAGCTCGAGACCGTCATATCACTCCTTGCAGATGAAGACATGCGCAGCTTAGTGGATGAACGACGCCGAGAGTCTGGAAGAGCCATAGATACTTGCCTAGCCATGGCCATCCACAAAGCTCGTGGATACTTCATCGAAGCCGTGTTGAGGGCATTTCCAAATACAGTAGTGGATCCTCCGATTGAGGGGAGGCCCAGGACATTCCTGCACGTAGCCATCGAACGCCGAGGCATCGAAGCAGTGCGCTGCTTGATACGGCATGGAGCAGACCTTCTAGCCAAAGACATAAGAGGGCGAAACGCCCTTCAAGTCGCGGCACATTACTTTCCCACGATTCTTGTCGAGCTGATCCAGATTATGGAAGACCTCCCCCTTGAGAAACGCAGCCACAAAAGTATCAAGGAGATCCTGGAAGAGCAGGACGACTCTGGCCACACGGTGTTCGCCCAGCTTCTTCTAGAGGGCTATGATGACGAGAGAAGGCTTGCGGAATCCCTTCGTATTGAACACGGTCTTGCACATGACTACAGAATGGCGGAGAAAGACGGTAAATGGACCACGTTTGCTGGCTTCATGATTACAATGGCGGCTGCAGAAGGTCTCGTTCCGATTGAACACATTCGGTATCTGCTGGACCTGGATCCGCTGCCAGACTTTGTATGCGAGTCCACAGGAACCACCCTGCTTACTCTCGCAGTGCAGGGCTTCACAGGCTGTAAGTATCACAGCAACTGCCTCCCACCCATAAGCAAGCCACTGACCTGGCCGCAGCTCGCAGTGCGTATGATCTGCCTTGCCATCAGATCACGGCAATGGTGCTGGAAAAGTATCCTGAGCATGCCAACCTCTTGCTTAGGTCCCAAACCCAGGGCCGATGTGTTCTACATGTTGCTGCTTACTGGTCTAATATGACGGCTTTCCAAATGATTAAAGGCCATGTCCACCGGCATTGCCCGGGAGAATCAGTTCCGTGGAACGTCAAAGCAGACGGCAATACTGTTTTGGATTATGCTATGCTTGGTGTGCAAGAAAAGGCGATCCCGAAGCTGGGACCAGACGTCAACAAAGTAGCGACAAGATCAACCAAGAAAGCTGCCTTGGCATGCTACAAGTTCTTGCGGGAGAACGGAGCTTTGCACAACTGGGAATTACGGGGATCCATGATAGCGTGAGTCAAGGCAGAAAGACTAGGGGAATCGTGTGGAACGGATGCTGACAACTGCAATATCAGAGCCCGATTGATGATGTGTGACGTGGACTTTGTTAGGACTGGTATCTTCCTGCGAGTGGCTACAGAAAGGCTCAGTCTTGGACCGCCAGACGTAGATACGGATGGTATATCTTCCCTTTTTAACACACCTACCGAGTTCACCTACCTGTTAGGCTGTTACTCTCGATCCTCGAAGCTCCTTGCCCACACTGCGTAACGTCCAAGCTCTAATCATCAATAGCAATCATTGAGGTTGGCGACACAGCGAGTCCGGGCTCACCGCTTATCCGCCTTCCTGTGGTTCAGCTCGCATGGCGATACGACAACTTCTACCTCAAGTTTTATTCCATCCGCGTGTCATCTCAGGCCATCTCAGGCCTGGAGCAGTTCCGCAATTGGATCAGGAAGCAGATGACCGAGGCTGACTTTCGATACTACGAAAGTCTTGATCTACCGGCGGGGCTTTGTAAGTCTCTGAAATTCGCCACTGCGTGTCTTTCCAGCAAAATCCTGGCCTAATCAGTGCTCAACGACAGATCCCTACATGACGCTCGACTACGAACACGGCGTACCGCATACAAAGGAGATAGTTCGCTGGACGCGACCCGGTCGCATCTGGACTGAGGAAGAATGTGATGGAATGCGATTAGCATTTTCGTCTCTATGGGATGAGTTCTTTGGAGCCGCCGAACAGGCATTCGTAGAGCGGCTAACGGGGGAGGTGGTTGACGATGCTCCCGGCGTAGTTTAGGAGGCGGAGTGTCGGCTGGAAAGCTGAGCATGCGTGGGAGGTGATGAGCGATAATTACAACCTTCGGTTCCCTAGCCGAAACTGGCCCACAATGTTGTTTTCACGCCCTTTCACTAATATTATCCTTCAGGCTTAGGACACTCTCGAGGCACCTTTTAAGCAGTCGGGAGAGCCGTTGACTCCACTGAGTATTGTGTCAAACATCAACAAACCTTGGCGGCAACAGGAAGAACTCGGCTTTATAAACACTGGCAATGGCAACTTTGGCATGCCAATGCCCATGGGACTAAGTGACCATGGCCTGTTATGTGGCATGGATGGGCAAGATGCCTACACAGAAAGTAATTCGAGTATGTATCCCAGCCAACCTGGACAAGCTCATTGGACTTCGATGCACTGCTACGGGAATTAGTACCGAGACTAGCTGATATTTGGAGGAGAACTTGGATGATGATGCTCACACTCACATCGTAATGCCTTATTGGCTAGCCCACAGTTATCTAAGCAGCGAAACAGTGGTACAGTAAGCTGACCCACAGTGGCTGGCCCTTTAACCAGCAAATGAGCTTCAAGCACTGAATGTCTTGAGTCGACACGGCAGCTAAGACAGATTCAAGACAGATTAGTAGGGTATTAATAATAAGGGCTAGAGCCTGTGTACTAGGGTTGGGTAGCCATGGGGGCATTGGTACCCAATGTGGCTTGGCACCGTAAGCACATTTTCAACATGACGGCTTCATAATGTCCGCGTTCATGTAGTCGTAAAAGAGCCTCACTACATACGGCCAACCAACATATCTTCTCTATTTAAACGTTGTGGCGCAACATGACAACAAATGATCAACTTCCCAGAGGTACGTGAAGATCTGACATGATCGTCCTTGAGGGTTAGCCACTCAAGCCTTGAAACTAATACCCTCAAGTCTGGGCCACCTTGGTCACGAACCTCGATTATCTTCCCGGTGTTCTAACCCTAGATTACTGTCTACGGCGTGTTGGCTCAAAATATCCCCTCGTCGTCCTTTACACAGAGGCCTTTCCCGAGTCTGGTCGCGACGCGTTAAAGAGCCGAGCTATAGCGATGAGAAACGTTCCCCATATTGCTCCGTCCACTCCTCAGCATTACACCAACGACCCGCGTTTCCGAGATTGCTGGACCAAGCTAGTCGTGTTTTCTCTGACACAGTACTCGCGCGTTGTCCTACTCGATTCGGATATGTTAGTCCTCCGTAACATGGACGAGTTGATGGATCTGGAGCTTGATCTCCCGCCCCTAAGCGCAACAGGGGATGCAGCTCTGAGCAAACGAGTCTTTGCTGCTAGCCACGCATGCGTTTGCAATCCTCTCAAGAGGTCACACTACCCAGCCGACTGGACACCCCAGAACTGCGCCTTCAGCTCTCAACACGACGATGCAGAGGCCGCCCAGAGCTTTGGAGCGAGTCTATCTTCCGGCCTGGGCAAACTGAACAGCGGCTTGCTTGTTGTCAACCCATCGGAAGCTCTCTACACAGACATACTTTTACGCATGGAGTCTCACGGAGACATGTACCAGTTTCCTGACCAGGATCTTCTCGCAGACCTCTACAGCCAACGTTGGGTGCCTCTGCCTTACGTGTATAACGCTCTCAAGACTATGCGGGCGAGCAGCGTGCATGGCAAGATTTGGCAGGACGATCGAGTCAAAAATGTACACTTCATTCTGAGCCCCAAGCCTTGGAATGAACTTGCTGCTGATGGAAGTTGGATTGGTCGGGAAGAGACTCACAAATGGTGGGTGGATGCGAATTCTGAAAGGCTAGAAGCCGAAAGAAGGTTGGGTATTGTATGAGAGAGCCACGTTTTCAATCAAATTCATACGAGGCTATGTAAACTGCCCTTTGCTCTCTCAAAGGCAAGTCGCCTCCACAATAATAGAGAACACAATTGCCACCAAGTCCCTCCCTAATTTTGGCTGGTGCAGAAGTTCATATGCGCTGGCGTCCTCTCGTTCCAGCTATTATTCGGGAAATTCTACATCTTCTACACGGTTAAAGCCGTCCTACTTGAAACTATTCTGCTATTCGAACCTGGTTCTATCATCCTTGGAGCTCCAACCTGGGTGGTGTTCATCATTGGAAGTACTGTCGCCGGGGTTGGCGCCTCCGCATTTTTGCGGCATGTGTAAGTTAACCACCATCCATCCCTCTTACCTATCCAGCAACTTTGGCTCTAGGCTATGTGTACTATTTATAGTAATTACTCTTGAGAAGCGAGAAAATATGCAGGACTCGTCGGCACCGTAATGCGCATTGCTTCCCTGGTGAGCCTTTTCATCGGTGGCGACTTTATGTCGATTGTATCATAGAGGCGGTACTTTACATCAACTTTCTTTCAGCGACGTGGTAATGGCAGGCATTGCATTATGGCTCGAAGTTTCTGAACGAGACACCACAAAAGGTTATTGGAGAGAAACGCTACTGCTTTTGGACTATTGGACTCCCTAGGCACAGGGGCTCTCATCCCATGTGTGGTCTCACTCCTGTTGGCACTTCAGTGGGGAGGCCAGATGTACGCTGTTGGTTTAGCCTACACATTCTTCTGTTTTTTATCGGTTTCAGTATAGTAACCAGCGTATCATAGCTCCTTTGGCTGTTACGGGCGTGCTCGCTGTTGTCTTTGTTGTCGTCCAGGTATTGCTTCCCAGGACAGCAACGATTTCTCCGAGGATGTTCAAACAACGCACCATCATTGTCGGCTATTGCTCAACTTCTGCGTTGGTGATTCTCAATAGATATATTGTACAAATAACATGTTGCTGAATTCTGGTGACCCTTGATACTGGCCTTCTCACAGTGTACTTTCTCCCAATCTATTTACAGGCCCGCCGAAGACAAAACACACAAGACTATTTAGGTACTTATGCCATAGGATATCATAAGTTTAGGACGAAAAGAGCTTACTATTATCGGCCTTATAATAATATTAGGTCATCTCTTCCTAAATTTATATATATCTTTACTAAAAGTTGGGTATTCTTCCTCTAAACTTTGTAGTTATACTGAATATGTACTTATTCTAGGATTCTTTGTCCCCCACCAGACTAGACAGGCCCTCACTGGTGTGTCCGCCCAGCAATCCTGCATCCATCTACTACCTTTCATGCTAGTCATGGTCCTCGCACCAATTGTCAGTGGACTGTCAACCCCAAAGGTAGCATACTGCACATCCTTTTCAACTACCGAATCCTGCATTATGTCCGTTGGGGCTGGACATCACCCCATCCACCAGGCCAGCACAAGCTCGGCTAAGTATTGACGCGGCACCACCCGACGTGACAACGTTCGGGTCAACCCAAGTACCTCAAACAGGGATGAATATGTTGCGCCATAAATTGATTGAAAAGCATCAGGGGTCTCCTACTAGGGCTTCTCTGGTCGGTAGAACGGTCCAGGCCGCGACTCGGCACTTGGAGACAAAAGCATGCCGAAAACTTAATGAATCTGATAACTGATCCACTTCCCCCATTGCCTCCAGGCATGCGAGACAGGTGTTTTTAGCTTATAACGAGGCGCTACGGAAGGTGCCCCGGGACGAGGTAAACGCCTCGTGTCTTACCATCCTCGGTTCAGGGCACTAGGAGCATGGTCAGTGGCGTGGCTGAGGAGCCAGAGAATGAACATGGATGCGAGGCCGGCAGGAGAGGGAAGGCCTCTTGAAGAACGTTCTGATACTGAGTTTTCTTTCTCGAATTGAGAGTTCTGATTGGGTCCATCGCCATATTTTCTTTCTCTTCATTCAATCTCGGTTGAGCCCGTCATTGCAGTCAACTTTCAGTTGTCATCAGAAATTATAAGCAGAGTTCAGCAATAGAATAGTAACAGTCTTATCCATTCATTCAATTCCAGTATCCTAAAGAAACTTGATGGTTTACATGGCTGTCTACTTTAGATCAAATCCTGCGGCCGATATTCAATATTTTAAGATAAGCTAATGGAGAAACACAAAGCAATTCAAATGCCATGAAGACATCATCATGCCACTTATTCAAACAGGCGTCAATCCATTGTCGTGGCTAGGCAATTTAAATTTCTCAGAAAAGGATATCTTTGGTCAATTTATAGCACATCTCAAATTAAAAGAGCGTCTCGTCCGGGGTAGCCAAGAGGCTCGAGCGGAGTAATCTATAGAATACAAAGAAAATACAGTATTTTTCCTGGTCCAGCAGTTTCGGACACATTCAACGCTTAACTATCCTCAACTCCAAATATCTCAGAGGAGGGAAGATGACGATGGCCCACCCGCAGCCTAACCACATACCAAGATCTGCCTTGGAGGCGGCCTTGGAGATTGGGCCGACATACCATACCTGGGACATGCCAAGGATAGCACCAACCCAACCAAGTATGAAGCTCGCAAGTGCAGCCCATCCAACTGGGAGATACGACTTGTCCTCCCACGCAGCCCAGTCAAAGCCCTGGCGTCCGCGGAAGAGCGTGTGCTCCAGGGCGACGATGCAGATCATGAGCATGACCCAGTAGCCCATGAGGGCGACGAAGTTCTGGAAGATGACGAGCAGGTGCTCGCGGCCTGCCATGGAGAGGACCAAGGCAACCAGGGTCAGGACAGAGGACCAGACCCAGCGCGGGACAGCCTTGCCGTAGCGGCCGAGGACCTGGCAGCCCAGAGCGGCCGAGTAAATCGACGGGGTGCTGTTGGCGATGACGCCGAGAGCCACGACGACGGAGCAGAAACGTCCGAAGCCATGGAGGGAGTCAAAGGCGGCGACAATGAGGGCGCCGGTGCTGACGGCGTTGGCGTCGGCCCAGGCCTTGTTGTTGACGATGCCGGTGGCCAGCCCAATGGCAATGAGGTAGACAAGGTTGAAAGAAAACGTCAGGCCGGTGACGGTGAGCAGGAAGATCTTGACCCGCGAGGTGCGCTCAGGGTAGTAGACATAGAAGTCGGAAGCGGCAGCGGCCCAAGAGTTGGGCACGTAGAAGCACAGCGAGAAAAAGGAGAGGCGGTTAGCTGCGAGCGTGGAGCCGGACACGGTGGGCTGAGCGGAAGCGTCGAAGTAAGGGCCAGCGGTGCCGATGAGGACGGACAGGGCGATGACCTGGGGGATCCAAGCGTATCTGGGAGACATGTCAGCTTGTCATTCGCGCAGCGAGACGGGAGAGCATACCGTTCATATTTGTGGAAGATGGCCATGCCGAAGACAGCAATAATCCATGTTACAATGGCAACGACAACGACACCGACCAGGATGGTCATGCTGCCGCCGCTGACGGCAGACAGAACTTGACCACCGATGATGCAGTCAATCGTAGTGTAACCGACCATGAGGACGACGTTCAGGAGGGTCGGTAGCTTAGCCGGCCAGTACCCCATAAAGTAACGCAAGACAACCTACGCAATCCTGTCAGTCATAGCCGTGCAACAGTCAAGGGTCTTTACGAACCATAGTCCGGTTACCACTCTGCGGCCCCCAGGTGGCCATGTACGCAGTCGAGCACGCACCGAGGATGGTTCCAAACACAGCCAGGAGAGCGCTGTCCAAGAAGCCCAGGCCAAAGACCATGGGACCAAAGAGCCCCGTGGCCAGGTTGTTGAGAGACAAGTTGGCGCTGAACCACAGCACAGCGACCTGGAGGTCTGCGGCGTGCGAGGCGGGCTGGCGCTCCTCGGGCGGTACGCGCTCAATGCCCCTCGACTCGATGCCAGCGAAGCCCTCGATACGACTGTTGAGCGTCTTGAAGCGGGAGGAGGGGGCAGGCGACTCAGTCGGGCTGGTGTTCTCGTCGACCGAGGGCGACGTGCTGACCTTGTCGCACTTCTCGTTCACCATCTCGACATCATGGGTAGGGGTCGCCATCTTTTCCCAGACCAGGCACAGTACACAGGGTGGTGCTGGATGCAAGATGGATGAGGGACAATATAAATAAATGAAGGATATTAATGATGGAGGTAGAAAGACAAGTTGTGTGACAGCTACAGTGCGGAGTGCAGCACGGCACAACAAGCCTAGCCGAGAGAAGCAGAAGGGACGTTGAAAGGCGAGTGAGATGAATGACAACGTATGAGAAGAGGGAGTAGATTAGAGTTTTGTTTATTGAACGGTGCAGCAACAGCGGCTTACAAGCCGCAGCGAGCCCTGGTCAAAGGCCGTCGCTCGCATACAGCCAGACTTGCGCTTCTCGTTCAGCTTCAGTGCTAGCGTGGGCCCCAGGGACCAGCCAGGTTCATGCGCAATTTCTATCCCATGTTTGACGTCGTCTGCGACTCTGCGTTGGTCGCTTGCTAGTCGAGCGAGCATCGAGACTTGAACCCCTTGTCCCTTGTTACCATGAAACCCAGCTACTGCAGTGATCTAGACTTGTCCATCGGCCACGCTATGGCCGTTTCAAGTCTAGCTGGGCTCTCATCCCTGAGCCCGCGGATCAGGCGGAAGCCAAGAAAAGAATGCGGGAGCCAAGAGCCAAGAGGCGGGAGCCAAGAGGATGTGCCGGAGCCAAGCCACGGGAGCCAAGAAATATCGCGGGCTGTTAGTCTGGTGTCTGTGCAAAGAGCTTCATTTTCTCACTCCACTAACGTCTTTTTGAAAAGTTTTACGGTAATTCCTCCAGCTCATCTAGTTAATACATATCAAATCGCCCAAACAACCACCAGGAAGCATGTGCTTTTCTCCGTCGCCCTTTCTCGTGAATGACAACTTCCATATCTCCACTACTTATTGGCAGTAACAGCCACCTTGGTCACCACCCTGATGTGATCGCTGGGATGGTGTCCGTGGCGGGGACTGCTGCTAACCTCTGCCGCTGTGCCATACGGCTGCTGTACCAAGTCTGGTTCTTTCTGGTCTACGAGCTCGATCTGGCTGCCGTGATCGGGAGACACGGTGGTCCGCATGCCCTCCTCGTCCTCCAGCTTCGCCCACGTAGATGTGTGGCTGGCCAGGTTGCTCCTCTGGGCCTTGCGACGAGCCGAGTTCTCGGGGTACGAGTTTGGGTACGAGTTTGGATACGACGGGCTCGACGAGTCGTCCACGGAGCCAAGCGCGAGGCGGATGACGGGCCAGCAGAGCGGCAGGTTGCCAACGTACATGGCCACGCCGACCTCTGCCACATACCAGTACAGAAAGACATACGAGTTGGGGTTGCTGAAGTTGTAGTACCGGTTGAGGATGGCGGCAAGGATCTGTAATCGAGTCAGCGCGTGTAATTAATACGATAACGCAAACCTCTCACGTTGAAAACACCCAGGCCAAAGACGCAGCAGAGGCCGATTTTCCTGCAACCGTCAGTTCATTGTTGTCAAAGGACTCCCAGTTTTGGCCAACCTCTTCCTCGGTATGCGAATCTTTATCATGATGGGAATAGGAATGCAGAGCAACATCAGATCCGAAGAAATGTTGAAGGCCGTCGCGAACATCATGTGGTTATAGTACGACGCGCATTGGCCTGATGTCTGTTAGCAGCCACGGTGACTCCAAGATGGAATTACGTACTAATTCTGACCGGAACGCTCCAGTACTCGTAGGTCGGGTTGCACCAGTAAAAGACAAACATGAAGGTGACAAGCAGGTACGAAAAGGCGCAGTAAGCCGCCACGATTCTGACGCTCCATTGTTGTCGCATCGAGGTGCCTTCTGTCAGCCGGGTGTAGAGCAACAGCAGGCATGCCTTGACAGTCCATATTGCTGTGAGGGTAAATATCTCAAGGACAAAGGTCATTATGCTCCCGAAGATGGCCTGGTCCCTCTCCGCGGGCGTGAGGTGCGCCGCCTTCTCGGCAGGCATGTAGTTGCTGCCATTCTTGGCGACTTCGTTGATGGAGACGGTGACGCCGGTGAAGTTGATCTGTGGGCGGAGCGGATTAGTACGGCTAGCTGGGGCGGAGGGAGTTGCAAGTTACGCACGAGAGCAAAGCACATGAGGTAATCTTCAATCGCAAGGAGACTCCATTTCCCAAGCTTCAAACGCCGGGCTATGCTGCTCAGTTGATGTCAGTGTTGATAGACTTACAAGAGCCTGCATGACTGGGTGTCAAGGAAAATACTCACAGCCGCAACGCAACCACCAAGACCCCCAAAATCCAGAGTATCCAAGACTCGATCAACAAACAGTCTACAAGCTCCATGATGGCAGGAGGACTTGGCACACACGCAGGCTCGTAAGAAGAAAGAATGGATATTGAAACGAGATCACGGCAACTTCTATAAACTAAATCTACATGGCCAGGACTGATAAGAGAGTAAGGGATCCTGCCAGGGGAAGGACTGCAAATCCAGGAAACTTGCAGTTCTAACTGCACCGGTATAGCACGCCGCGTGCCGTGTGTTCGAGGTTCAGCCACTGGATGCGGGATATTAAGCACATTTGCCTTTTGCTTCCACAGCTGGCCTGCAGCGCCGGAGATGCTGGACAAGGAACCCCGGACCCCCGAGAAGACGGAGCCGAGCTAAGACAGCGCTTGGCCTGAAATAGAGCAAGTATCAACTGCGGCTGAAGACAGTGGCCACGCGGGCCGTTTCCGAGCCTTGCTCCCTGCGAAACCTTAGATGCCAAGATCATACGATTGGGGGATTCGGTTGGAGCCTTTAATCCTTGTAGGCTTTAACCACTGTAGTTAGCGTGCCGGCACCTGCTGTTGAGATGCGTGTGCACGGAGATATCCATTGTTGTCTCAGCGATGATTAACCCAGCGTCTCATTGGAATATGCCAAATCTCTACATGGCTTAGTCTAGATCTAAGGTTCTTACCGTTTTTATTGCACTTTGCGCCGAATGCTAGTCGCTCCCGAGTTGAAACATGTCGATGATTTCCGGTCTGGGCCAAGTGAGACATTTTCTGCAAGAAAAAGAAGAAAAGAAAACATGGAATGATATTCTGCAAGCAAGGTACTTGACCTTTAGCCGTATCAAGTAAAGAAGCTGCAGGCTCGTGGAGAAGAAAACCACATTTAACCTTTCTTCCCCCTGCGACTTGTGAACCCATCTTCAGGCGCTCCATTAGCGAACATGCAAAAAGCAACCAAAAGACACTAACCCTTCCAACGTTCCAAGCTTACGACCCCTTCCATTTCCACCTGGTTGGGACGTTACGGGTCGAACCGTCGCGTCTTGCCGCTAACACCTCTGCTCCGCTGGCGTTTTATTCTCGTATATTATCGTCTGAGCCAAAGTAGGTAGCCCTCGCGCCATTCCTCCGCGGTGCTGTATAAGTGCTATAAGTGTCTGGCCAGCACCCGCAGCGTGGACAGCCACAGATCACTCGGTCGCGATGAAGGGCGCACCACCAACCGTCAATGCCGACGACTTCAGTCGCCTCACCTTGGACTTCGTCGTCGTCGGCGGAGGCACAGCCGGCTTGGCGGTCGCCTCGCGCCTAGCAGAGGCTGATGCCTCCTTCACCATTGGCGTGCTCGAGGCGGGAGGAGTCGCAGGAGCCGACGAGGACATTGACATCCCCGGCCACTACGGGCGCTCGCTAGGCGGCCGCCACGACTGGCACCTCGAGACGGTGCCTCAGCAGGGACTCGGGGGCCGCGCTCTGCCCTGGCCGCGAGGAAAGGTGCTGGGAGGGACCAGCGCTCTGAACTACATGGCCTGGAATCGCGCTAGTAGGGATGACTACGATGCATGGGAAGCCTTGGGGAATCCCGGGTGGGGTTGGAATCATCTGTTGTGAGTCCATCCTCCCTGGAACAAATCTCTTCCCGCCAGGTTAACCGATCCAACAGGCCATTCTTCAAAAAGTCAGAGACGTTCCACCCGCCGCGCCATGGCGTCCAGGACCAGTACGACGTCTCCCACGACGCAGACACGTTTGGCCGGTCCGGCCCCATCCAGGTCTCGTATCCCACCGACTACTCGCCGTCGCATCGTCTCTGGCACCGTACGCTCAACGCCCTCGGTGTTGAGACCAACCCGTCCCACGTCGGCGGCTCAAACGTCGGCGTCTGGACTTGTGTCAACGCCGTGGACCCTGGATCTGCCAGCCGCTCATTCGCTACCGACTACTGCTCGCCCGTGGCGTCTAACCTGCACATTCTCACCGAGGCTGCGGTAAATGAGATTGTCATCCAGGACATTGGTGGCCAGCTTGTGGCTGCTGGCGTCCGCTTTGTATGCCAGGGCACCGAGCACGTCGTCTCCGTGTCCCGCGAGGTTGTCCTGTCCGCCGGCAGCGTCAAGTCGCCGCAGATCCTGGAACTCTCCGGGATAGGCAGCCCTGAGGTGCTGGCTCGAGCCAACGTGCCCGTCAAGGTTGACAGCCCAAAGGTCGGAGAGAACCTGCAGGACCACCTCAGTAAGGGCAGAGTATGGCCCGTCCCCCAAGTGGTTATGCTAACACGACTGATCGACAGTGCTGGCCATGATATTCGAGGTCGACCCTCTTCTCGCCAATCGCGATGATTTGCAGAAAGATGAGACGCTTGCAGCCGCGGCTCGCCAACAATACGTGCGTGACAAGGCTGGCCCCTTGACGATTCTCCCCTGCTCCCTCTGCTACGTGCCCCTCGCCCACGCCATGCCCGGCGATTCTCTCGCTGGCCTCCACACCAAGGCTGGTGAATTGACGGCTTTTGATGCAGACAAAAAGGCCATCTTGAAGAAGCGGCTCGACGGCCGCGCCAAGCTTGGCCAGGTGGAATACATCTTTGATCTTGGCAACTGGAGCCCCTACTTCCAAGGCGAAGACGGCAAGAAATATGGAACCATGCTGCAGATCCTCCAGTATCCATTTTCCGTGGGCTCGATCCACATCCGTCCCACGGGCGATCACCCCACAACCGCCGAGGACAAGCCCGATATCGACCCGCAGTACTACAACGGCGCGCACGGAGCCCTGGACCTGGAGGTGATGCAAGAGTGCGCGCATTTCCTGGACAAGATGGTGCACACGGAGCCTCTCTCTGGCATCATCCGCGCCCCAGCCTGCCCATCGGCTGCAACGTTGGGACAAAAGGATGGCCTCAGGGAGTGGATCGTGCAGAACACCATCACCGACTGGCACCCGGTGGGCACTTGCGCCATGGGAGGCCGTGCTGGCCTCAGGGGCGGCGTGGTCGATGAGCGTCTGCGTGTGTACGGGGTCCGGGGCCTCAGAGTTGTCGATGCGAGTGTCATGCCGCTCCAGATCAGCGCCCACGTGCAGGCCACTGTTTATGCCATTGCGGAGAAAGGGGCGCATATGATTCTGGAAGATGCCAGGGATGAAAAGTAGCGAGGTCCTTGCCATATATATATTCAACCTCCCTTGCATGCTGCCAAGGCAGACACGTAATCACCATCTGTTTGTGCCAGGTTGTGCTGGTCTTCTGGCAAATGTTATAATTTGTAAAGTGTTGGTACTGGTGTCCCTCTCGCTCACTTCACATCAAGTTCACAGCATGTTGGGGGACACACTGTAACCTTCACTAGCATCCATGAGGATCTAGGGTGAGTGTTGATAGTTGTGCAGGGTAAATCCAAGCGATGTGTTTAGCACCAGATAGACCAGCTGGCATGCCGCAGATAGGCTATCAACCAAACAAGCAGCTCCTAAATCCTCTTGAACCCACATTCCCGTATTGGATATGCCTTTCGAGTTCTCTGATGGCTTGGGGGTTTCGGAGGTGGCTCCGAAATAAGATCACCGGTTTCAGCCCCAGCTACATGTATTCTGGCATTACGATCTCGCCCTTAGACTGGTGGAAACCCCTGGTTACTCTGTGTTATCCCTGTCTCTGGTCGAGGTAAGACCCAGAGTCCTATGTGCCCAAAGACATTCTGTTGTTTGGATCCTGAAACATCTTGCGCTCGGGCAGTTGGTGCCCGCAAGGCCCAATCCACAGCTAAGCCGTCTCTAGTTCGTAAGTCTAAGCTACGGGGGGATAAGAGCTCGAATTCAAAATCATATTAAAGGATATCCTTGCCTTCACGTGTGCCTGTGGAAGTATCTAGAAATCACAATGTTTCTAGTGGTTGCCAATGATGATCTGCGGAATATATTCGTCGCCAGGCTAAGGTTCACAGACGGAGGTTTGGATTTGTAAATATACTCAGTAGGTAAAACAAACAACGTTGGATAGTTTTATAATCGATTTGCTAGAAGCCCTAGTCCTCATTAATAATCTTCATAGGTAGACACATCTACGATCGAACCTCCCATCGTTCCGATTGAACCAACTCTCGACATACATAGCTGAGGTAATGACGAAAACAAGGCTCCTCCCTTTAAATTCATCATTGAATCCATTTGCTGGCCATCAAGCGCCGCGAGTCCGTGCCATTCCGATTCTTCTCATTGACTGTCCCCTCTGCACGATGGTTCTTCTTGGCTTCAATGCCGGTTTAACCAAAGCCGCCCTTTCGGTACGAATCTCTTCCTTCTTTCGGCGCTTCAGAGCCTTGACTGATGTTTGCGAGTGTGCATGTAATAAAGGATTTATGGAATATTATAATAATAGCGAGTGCCGCCAATATTGTTACCAACGACCGGGAAAAGGAATGCCAAATGTCGTGGATCCAGATTCGAGGCATCAAAGGCAGCCACAGGCAGGTCAAGCAAAAGCATATACTTCTGCATCTAAATGGACGGTGAGACCAATCAATGAGTCCATCTCACCTATATGGTCCTGAATACTTAATCAAAGTCATAGAATTTCCACTCCGCCTTGAAGTCCCGCGAGAGCTTATCGCCCGTGATCAACGCCTTGACCATTTCAATCGGCATCATATTCGTCTTCAAGATGGTGTCGTGGTATTCCTTCTCCGACAGTTTCTTGGTGCCCACCACCATCTCTCTCAACTTCCACAACTGCAGAGCGCCTAGCATGTACCCAGCCTGGTAGAGCGGCGAGTAGGTGCCCTCGACTGACCGCCTAACCTCCCCCTCAGCATTGCTCCTCTCGTGGTAGATCCTCTCAACCAGCAGATCGACGGCCTCTTGGGCAGTCATCTCGCCGAGATGGAATTTCAGCGAGAAGATGATGCGCAAGCAACGATGCATCCGCCACCAAAGAGCCCCGATTCGATTCTCTGGCGAGTGGTGAAAGTCGTCTCTGGCGTATAAGAGGAACTCCCAGTAGAGTGCCCAGCCTTCGACATAGAAGGGCGTGTCGAATATTTCCCTCCTGTGTGCGTTGTATCTGTCTGCCATGTAGAGCTGCAGACGGTGGCCCGGGAACATCTCGTGGAAAACTGTTGCACGAGCAAAGTGCTTGTTGTTTCCACGCATGACCATGAGCTTGAGATCATGTTCCATAGACACCACGGGGTATGACACCTGGATGACGGGGCCGCCGAGGAAGAAGGGGGACACCTTTTGACGTTCGGCTTCGATCATGGACATACGCCATGTCGAGTTAGCCAGCGGCGGGACAGTAATGAGATCGCGTTCGGTAACAAAGAGGCTTGACTCCACGACTAGCTCGCGTACCATCTCAGTCTGCTTGCCAGGATCCATGTAATCGTTCTTGACGTGCTCGAGGGCCTTCTTCCAATCCTTGCCATAGCCAAGAGCCTGCGACTGCTTGATCATCTCCTTCTCGCACCACTCGAACTCTTGGTTGCCAATCTTGATCAGCTCTTCGGGGGTGTACGGAATCATCTCAGCTTGGAGCTCGACTTCCAGGCCTTTACGACCGATGGGTTCACCGACGATGGCATCCTCTCCATCCTTCCGGTTCATGCCGGCCAGCTTCGTCTCCACAACGGTGAGATACTTGCCCAGCGTCGTGTTTGTAGCCTGCCAGGGCGTTGTGACCCAAAAGTCGAACAGGGGGTCATAAGTCGAGTAGAAGGTGAACCACTCTC
This sequence comes from Fusarium cyanostomum, assembly GCA_014824385.1. Classification (NCBI taxonomy): domain Eukaryota; kingdom Fungi; phylum Ascomycota; class Sordariomycetes; order Hypocreales; family Nectriaceae; genus Fusarium; species Fusarium cyanostomum. Next base: position 83,215 of record JABCKW010000025.1, on the reverse strand, counting down.
CTAGGTGTTTGATAAGTCCTGTGATAGCCTTGGTCGCGAGATAACCTGTCGTTTGAGTGACGTTGAAGCCGCCGCTCTCCACTTTGCCCTGGACTTTGGTGATAGATTTATTGATGTCATTGAGCGTTTTGGCTGCTTCCTTTGCCTTCATTGGCTCAACATCCTGACGGGCCTCGAGAAGTCCAATCAAGTCGTCTGCAAAGGGCAGCAGAGGTGCAAACTTCTCCTGTGAAGACTTTTGGAGATCTAGCTTGTTGAGCTGCCGCGTGTGATAGGTGCTGAGCAAGATGTAGTCCACCTTGCCCTGTTGGTCCAGTCCGTCAAAATCGATTTTGCCGAGAAGATCCTGCTCATTTTTATGATAGCTTTCCAGTGCGTCGAATCGTCTAGGAGCAATATCGATATTGTAAAACTCTCCCAGTTCACCCAAATCTGCTTGGACTCGTACGACGTGCTCGGCCATGGACATGTTCAGGGAGTCACTCACAAGGGCGAGTGATGCCCATGAGCTTGCGAAGTGACCACCCAGCGCTGACAAGGCCATTGTTACGGAACAGCTCAAGTCGGTTGAGGACAATGATAGTGACTCGCTCTAAGCCGTCGGTCCCTGTTGGCTGGTTCTAGGACTCGGGGTTGATCTGAACTTATACCCGCCGACTGCCGGGAACATCGGAGGACCATATCTTCTGCATCGGGATCGCAGACCGTCTTTTTGTGTCGGAAGCGACGCCCGTACATTGGCGTCGGTGCAGCAGTCCGCATTCTTTGCAAAGGTTAAGCAGGGTTCCCCGCTCGTTGATAGTCGGGAACTTTTGAAATCACCAGTTGTACATGAGCCTCGATATGCCTTATACGGTAGGTGGCATTTCTATCAGGTCACTCACTCTGTTCAAGACTAGCCTGCTTGGCGATTTTATCTTCCAGTGCATCCTATCGAGCCATAGGCGCTACGTCATACGATCCGTGAATGTAACCTGAGAATGAGGTAGTACCCGAAGACTGCTGCTATGGATATGCATGTAATGTGGTTTATCTCTATTTCAGCCAGCCAGCTGTCATCTTTGATAGAGGTGATGCTGGCAAGAAAAGCCTTGAGATGCATATTATGCAGTGGATTATTGAGTAAGGTTAATTAATGCATTGCGTGGCAGCCGATTAAGATGCCTATATTGTGTAGAAACTGTGTCCTTTTGCTATCGTAGCCCTCCAAGGAAATTAAAGACAGGAGAATATAACGTGGTTTAATGTCTTATCATCACAACACAAGACTCTATCTCAAGGCTGAATCATTTGGGGGCTTGAGATAAGCGTACAGCAATGAGGAACTCGCACAACTTCGGTTACAGCTGCCGACTAGAAATCTAGAATGTGTCACAGACTCACAGGAGGCTAGTGCTTACCAGAGGCTAACAAAACTGGTAGTATGGGGGACGATCAGCTTGGCACGAGGCCTGATATTTGCCTAAACTAGGATACCCAAGCTATGATAATATTGGAATCGACATGCGGAGTTACTCGACCACACCGGGGCTAAATAGAGTACCCCTCGTGGAGAGCTAGTGACGGGTAAATTCGTACTGGATCCTTTAGATGTGGGTAATATCTCTCAAATGCAAGTGGCGCTCTGAGAAGACTTGGCTGCAAGAAGCTGCGCAGAAAGTCTGCGCAATGTGCGGAATAATAGGAGCCTCTTGGCTAATATGGCGGGCTAGTTCGGAGGTATAGAGGGAAAGTTAGTCCGCCTATTAGAGTCCTCAGGAGGAAGTGAAGTGCAGTACAACCCTAGAAGACAACCATTCCAAGGGAGATTGAAGAAGATAGTCGTTCGATATTTTGATATACCGCGATATAGAGCTGAGCGAACAGTCAACGACTATACTATCATTTGGCCTTCTAAGCCAGAAATAAGGCGATAGATATGATATTCAACGCTGGCCAGTTCTGCTGGTTTTCATCGACATCCCTGATTCATCTCCCGCCGTATAAATTTCAAGTGCAATTGAATCAGTAATAACCACCGTTGTAATGTTATCAATGACCAGCCGTTGTCCTCCAGATTGGAGCAAGGCCCATCTGGTCGAATGCAATCCGCGTTAGATGACCGTCAAAGTGCCCTTAACAGCAGCACCACAGAAAGCAACAATAATACTATATCGGCGCTGAAATATATTCCGATGGGAAACTAGAACAGACATTAGACTCCTGGCACGAAAACGTAGGGGTCATGAGTTACCAGAAAGATGACGCAAGAGCCTCTGCCAACGGAGTCACAGCTGTCAAGGGTCCAGGTAGACCATCAAGTTCGTCTTCTGGTTCAACAATTGAACAGGCTATGGAGATCATTGGAGAGCCATTGGCACAACTAAAAAGCCAATAGACAGGGCTCTATTGTTCTACATCAAGGTTCAACTTAATCTTTTCGGTTACAGAGATCCGGATGTTGACGACGGTGGGTCCGGCTGGATCCAGGTGTGGCACGAGGAATCTAACAAGGCCTTCTTCTCCGCCATCGATTTAGATAAAGATCACTTTACTGGAGGACTCACTAGCCCATATCGTGAGATCAAACTCGCGACCAGTGAACAAGTTTCGCTTGTGGACAAGGAGAAGGACGATACTTCGCATTTCGTGTCGCTAGAGCCCCCCTGTTTGCCACACTGGCCCAGGGCATTGGTGAAGGATTGTGAATGATACTCATTTTACTTGCTTTAATTCATAGGACTATAGGATATAACTCTGCGCTGTACGTGACTCCAGGGATAGGCCATCTGTTATGATCTGTGTTCCATCAAGGTTACGCAATCTTGGATTATATCCTTACAGCGTCTACCTGTTCTTAGATACCACCTATGCGAGATCATATTCCGCAATCAACTTCTCAGCGGCCGTCACACCCGTCACATAGGCGACCGACTGAACGTGGCAGCTAGCCAAGATGGGCACCACACCCATATCAGCAATACGCAGGTTCTCGAAGCCAATCAGCTTAAAGTCGCTATCAACAACGGCATCGGCGTCTCCAGTCTTGCCCATCTTGGTCGTGCCGGTCATGTGCCAGCTTGAAGAGATGGTTGACCGCCAGTGAGCAAGCAGCTCTTCATCCGAGTCGCCCTGCGGGCCCGCAAGCATCGCCACGTTGTCCTTCGAGTATCCTTCAGACTTGATGAGGCGGAAAGCGTCACGCAGCGACTCGATAGCTGCGCGGCGGTCGAAGGGCGACGAGAGGAACTTGGGGTCGAACTTTAGGGGGACGCTGGGATCGGCCGACTGCAGCGTGACCTCGCCGCGGCTCTGGGCGTTGTAGTAGAAGACGAGGAGGGCGGAGTAGTTGAGGCTGGACTTGGGGAAGCCGGGGATGAACCAGTGGATGGGGAAGTGAGTGAGAATCTCGTAGTGCGGCACCGTCTCCTTGGTCAGGTAAGCCTGCTCCCCGGCCGGGAGCGCCTTGAACTCGTCCGACTCGACCAGCTTGTCGAGCTTGAACCAGCCGATACCCAGCTCGCAGGCGAACTTGGTCCAAGGTCCGGTACCGTCGCGCTTCCACTGCTCCAGCGCCTCGTCCATGACCTTCTGGTCTCCGTAGAACGGGGCCCGCGCCGTGTCGCCCTCCTTGCGGGTGTAGACGATGGGGGTGAACATGTGGTCTCGGAGGCCTTGTCCAATACGCGGCACGTCCTTTACAACGGGGAGGCCAAACTGCTCCAGTTGGTCCTTGGGACCGATGCCGGAGTGCATGAGAATCTTGGGGGTGTCCAGAGAGCCAGCAGAGAGAACGACTTCCTTTGAAGCCAGGTCTATGAGTAGTCGTGTCAGCTACACTCTATCGGCTGAATCTTACGACGCATTCATGGGCCATGTTGGGTAGCACCGCACTCGATCAATAAATCGCACAATGAGTATTGAGACAAACTCACATTTCTTGCCGTTGGCCTCGACACCCACGGCCTTGTTGCCCTCCAGAATAACCTTCTGGACAGGAGAGTCGGTAAGGATGGTCAGGTTCTCAGGCACAGGCGACAACAGATCATTAGAGGTTGAGCGAAGACCCTTGCTGCTCGAGTTGATCAGAACCGACATGCCGAGAGGGTTGCCCGAGTTATGATCTGGGTTCAGAGGAAAGCCGGCCTGCTCGAAGAGATCAAGGACGGGAGGAAGATCCTTCTCCCACTCGCTGGCGTAACCAACGTGAAGGTTACCTGAGCTTCCGTGGTCGTCAGCCTTGGGAGCGGCATACTTGGAGTCGATGTCGGCTGGGAGACCGCCATGGAACGTCTCAATGCTCTTGTATCGAGCTTGGATCTTGTCCCAGCGGTAGGCGTCGTCGCCGACGATGCGCGCCCACTCCTCATAGTCATCACGGGCACCGATGGTGTAGACGCCGAAGTTGATGGCGCTAGAACCCCCTAGTCCCTTACCCCGCGAGTAGTCCAGCTCGCGGTTGTCGCAGTGCTCCTGGGGTGAAGTCTTGTAGCCATAGTTCATGTCCTTGTTCATGAAGGTGATCCATCGCTGCCCATCAACCTTCTGGTTGCGGTCGTCGTTGGAGCCTCCGGCCTCAAGCAGGAGGACGCTCGGCTTCTTGGCAGAGCGAGCGAGACCAGCCGCAACGGCGCTGCCGGCAGGGCCGCCTTTGGTTGGAGCGTGTCAGTAGCGAGGTTACGTAGAGCCAACTGAGTCGGCTGGGCCGAGTCAAGTCGAGCCGGCTGGGTTGCGGTGGCGATGATCACGTACCTCCAACGATGACGAAATCATAAGTTGACGACACCATAGTGTGCTGGACAGAGTCGAGTCAAGTGGCAATGGGAAACCTGTGTGTATGTAACTGTCGTAACGGCAAATTTCACTAGGGTCTAGGATGTGAAAGATTTGCAGCGAGGCCCGAGGAAAGGGAGGGGGAGGGAATAATAAGAGCTCGGTCGAGCTCCGCAGACTTGGTCTGACCCCATGATGAGCCGCCCCTGCGCGTCAGACGGGGGCGTCTATGCAACCTGAATCGCGGAACAAACGCCCCCGGTATTGGCTCTGTTCGACAGCATAAACCAGCACAGTCTCTCAGTGGAGCGAATGCAACGCAGCAGGGCATTTAGAGGGCATTCAGAGGGCATTTTGCAGGGTCCCTCCCCTGTTGCATGTTCCCCGCCGGAAGATGATATTGGTTCTTCTTCTACATGAAGATATCCACTGATAGACAAAGGCATTACTCGTTAATAGACAAGGGTATTATTACGTCTTACGCCGCTTGACTCGGAACTGACTGCCCTTATGGCCTAATCCCCCCACCATCGCCGTCCATATTCGGCCTCCCCTCGGATGATTCTGTAGATCCCACAGACAATCGAGTCAGCCGGACATTGCCATGCCCCTTTATGCCGCATAACCTCGACATTGGCCTAATTCATAACGTGATGATCCTCGCCTTATCTAGATGTCTTCAGCATGGGCGACGGGAGCGACGCCATGATCCGCAGGGGCGCTACGGAGCCGCAAGTCTCCATCCAAGGCCCACGTTATTTCTCCGACAGGGAGGATCGTCCAAGCTGGATGGAACATTGACGGTTGGAACCTCACGTTTCACAAGCAGGGAATGCATGTTATTGAACCAGGCCAAACTCGGCTGGCTTTCCATAAAACTAGAATGCGAGACATCCCGTGGATATGCTCGCATGCAGCTGATTTATTCCCGACCACGACCCGTCTTCTTTTGCAGCCCTTCAGCTTTCTCTTTCTACCGTCCCAAGCCCTCGGGACCTCAGATATGGGCATCGAGGAACAATTCGCCCTTCTCTCCATCGGCCTGATCACCATTGGTGTTCGGGTCGGTGTACGATGGCGTCAAGTTGGACCAGGTGGCTGGGAGCTCGACGATTATCTAATGCCATTTACGGGGGTGAGTGCCAAGAAGTTGGTTGGTCGTTCATGAACCAACATGGACGGCGAACCAACACCTACAAGGCTTTCAGTCTGAACATGTAGTAGCTAACGCACGTTGGCTGCAGCTTGTGTTCACTGCGGAAACAGTAGCGGCATATCTAGTCGGCGCCAAGTTCGCCGGGTTAACGAATAGTTACATGACGGATGAGCAACGCGCAAACCTCGACCCAGACTCTCGGGAGCACTTTAATCGAGTATGGGGCTCCAAGATTCAGGTCATTGGCTGGTCATTCTATGCCTGTATCCTTTGGTGCCTCAAGTTCTGCATCACTTGCTTCTACGGCCGACTCACGTATGTCCCACCGAGCCTGTGCTCGATACCTCGTACAGCTTGGGCGTCTTTCATTAACTAGGACATGGCGCAGGTCCGGGTTGACTCACCTCAAAACCCGTGTACAGCTCGCATACGTTATTCTGGGGGTTACCTACCTGGCTGTGGCCCTCACGATTCTCCTATCATGTCAGCCTTTCCATCACTTCTGGCAGGTCACCCCAGACCCGGGGACACTATGCAGGCCGACCAACTCGCCAGCCTACGTTTTGGTGGTGGTCATTCCCAACATCCTGACGGATATTTACCTGTTATCGATTCCATTACCCGTGAGTTACGCCCAACCATGACGTGCCGCAAGTCTTTGCTTACTGGTGATTTAGCTTCTCTGGGGCGTGAATATTAGCTTGCGACGCAGGCTTACTCTCATGGTTTTGTTCAGCGGTGCCCTGTTTATCATGATGGCTGGCACCATCCGAGCCGTAACAATTCTCACTGTAAGCCCGGCCTTCAATCCCTTGCCGACGCGTCAGTATCTTTGCTAACAAAGTCTCGATGCACCCAGTCCGGTCCCGAAGGTGCTGTTTCTGGCAGCTCTTGGGCATGCCGCGAAACCTTTGTCGCCATCATCGTTACGAACCTCCCGATTCTCCAGCCGCTGCTCCGAAAGGGTGCTAATATGATTGGCCTGAGCGTCCTATTCAGTCGAGCGACGAGATCAGCGACCGAGAGCCACCAGCTCAGAAGCAGCGAATTGGGCGGAAGCCACTTCGGAACCAGTCGAAGGAGAGGGCCTCGTACTCACCCGCTCTCTATCCCGCAGGCTACCGCGTGGGGTAGCGACGAGCATATACTGCCTGAAGATAGCGATGGCAAGTCAACAGGAAAGGATGGCAGTGGTGGCGGTATTGTCGTTGCGCAAGAAATCAGCGTTCAGTCGGAAGCGGTACCTGAAAGAGAAGTTCGTGGTACGACGAGGGATCCGATGACCAACGAATGGGGATTCAAAGCTTCTGCAGCAGGGAATCAGCAACAATACCGGCCTTAATATGCCTTTCTATGGTCGCTTTGTGTAGACGAAGAAGCCGTCATCTTCTCTTGGAAACCGGGTATAGGCTTCGTATAATAGACTCCATGTTAGTGGACCACGACAAAGCGTGCGCAAAATGCTCACGAAGCGAAACTGACACCAATAATATAATATTAGAAATGATGACATGGAAAGGTGAATTTTCTCCTAGACGCGGGTGAGAATCCGCCTTGTGAGACTGAAGCGAATGTACAAGATAAAACATAGTCCGACCATTGACATGCCTCCCGCGTAGTAAGCCGCCGGACGATAGATGGCTATGTCTTTGCCACCTTTGTCTCCAGCTAGTGAATATAGACCAGATGCAATCGGGGTACCCTATAAAGGCTGTTAGCAGACATGTCGTAAATCACTCGGTCAACTTACAAAGAAGAAACCGAAGAACCAGGTGGTCCAAACAATGGGCACGATGCCAAGGGTGTTCTCTGCTCCCATGGTAGCTCCAATCATGGGAGGTACAAGACTAAAGAACGCGCCACATCCAATGCCATTGAAAACAAGAAAGACAGAAAATACACCAACGGTGGATGACAATGGCCATACAACCAGTGAGCTAAGGCCGATGAATAGCAGGCAAACGATCAGGCTGTTAAGAGGCCCCAACAAGACATCGGCAGTGTAACCACCCAATACACGACCGACCGTAGAGGCAAGGTTCCAGGCCGCCAGGATCACAATGGCGGTCTGGTTGGAATAGCCCATAGACCTCGAGAAAATGGGGATGAAGTATGGCGGGATGAACAGCGGGAAGCATGAAACAGCTGTTCCCGCAACGACGAGAAGAAACTGCGGCTCCTTGAAGCGATACCTGAAACACACATTAAACAATGTTTGACCGAGGAACAAAAGCCCTCGCCACTCACCACTGAAGTCTCAGGTTTGCATTTGCCGAACCCTTCGGCTGCTGAATGAAGTATGCCGCTGGGATGCAAACTCCCCACAGCATGAAGCCCAGGATCCGAAACGTCCACGCGACATCGAGGTTTCGGACGAGTAGGTTTGTCACAATGCCCATAACAGCGGCTCCCAGACTTCCTCCTCCGAACACAATCCCCATGGCCAAGCCTCGGTGTTTCTTGAACCATCTAAGAGGCGCCGTCGAACATGCCTAGACGCCGAGGTTAGCCAGTGCCGTAGAACGGGCGGCAGAAGTACGTACGAAGATAGATAATCCTCCTCCTATGCCAAATATGACTCCGTGGAAGACAAAGAGCGCTCCAACATATTCTGTTGTCCAGCTGGCAAGGAACTCGCCAAGTCCCATCAGGACCGCCCCAGCCAGGGCTGTCCTCTGATAACCCAATTTGCGAACCGCAATGCCTGAGAGAATACTAAGCGATATCATGAAGGACGTTCCTAGCGATCCGACAAAGGTCAAGGTGGTTAACCTGGACGAGGTTGTTTCGACAAGTCTGACTTGCATGATGCCCCAGGAATAGATGACTCCAAGGTACACGAAGAGCGAGCAGGCTGCCGCTATCACAGGAATCCATCCCTTGGGGTTATCGAACTCAACCTCGGGTTGGGGAGCGGCTGGCGATGAGCAGTCGGACTGTGAGCGGTCGGTATAACCGCCCTTTTCATTATCCCAGGCGCTTGATGAGCCAGACCGGTTGGCAGCTTTTGGATCTGTTTGGACACCCATCGTTCAAGATCAGTGCAACACCTCGAATATTAGAGAGAAGCTAAGTGAAAAGGAAAGACTTCAATGTGGCGGTTGTAGCTGGTGCCAAGACGAACAGAAGAGAGAATTTGTCAGTACAAGTGTTAGGGCTTCACTCTCCGGTCCGAGACTTCGGTTTTCGCAATCTCAAAACCGACAACTCTAGCGTATAATTTCAGCCGCGTGAATAAATAAATAAACGAGTATGTTGACAAATCCATCTTCTCGTCGCAAAATTAGCCGAGCAAATCCGGCTTCGTCCTTGGAACGAAGGTGGTCATTCCCGAGGTGGATCGTCGGCTTTCGGCTTTGAATATTTATTAAGGGCCACCACAGCTTAAACCCCTTAAGCCAAGTTCTTGAACAGGAGTAAGAACCTCAATCCAGCTGACCTTTCTACTCATTTTCAACCTAAAACTCTAATGTGAGCTGTCTGCCGAATTCTTAAGCCATGGCTCCCTCAAGAAATGATGACCTCTTTGCAAAGGCTCTTTACACCAGAGTTCCATTCCTTCCGTGATGTATTCTCTGGAATGAGTAAAAAGATCAATTGTCTACGCAGTCTAGCTATGGATAAATATCACCCTTGATTCAAGTTACGACATAGCTCTTACGGTCTATATACACTCATCATCAACCATCGTATTTGATAAGTCAAGCAAAGAACATCTCAACATGCTCTCCACCATGACTGGATCGGATAGCCGGTCTGGGGATCAATAATGTTTCGCAGTCTTTTGGCTGCGGTACGGTCATCGTAATAAGGGCGCAATCAGACGGTCCCTACCTTGGAGGACCGTAGAGATGGTTCAGTCCGCTCAACAGATTTTGCCATCCTCATCCTCCAGCCGGGCGATAGAAGGTGGCCGGATGTATATAGGCTAGGAGGACGGTCAAGTGCTATACTACACTAAATCTCTTAATGAGAGAAAAGATCAAATCCTTAGCCAGAACTCAGAAGGTTGCGGATGCTCTGACGGGCCCAGGCAAGGCAAGGCACCGCTGTGCGAGCACCGACTGTATCATCACTGTTCTGGACATCAAGAAAGTTGATCTGAGGGTGAGATGAGCCGACGTCATCATCTCTTGTGATTATGGACCCCTGAACCCCTGAACCCCCAGAACGCGCACTTGGGAAGGAACCACGTCGACCGTCTTGACCAGCATACCCCGCCTGCCTCGACGCGCAACTGTCTATATAAAGAGAAATAAACAGAAGAGGTACCAAGAGCCCCAGTGATGACAACTTTGGATAAGTCTGAGCTCGGGTGTTAATGACATAACAGTTTGATCTGAGGGGAGATGCGGTCGGGTGGGTGGCCGTCTTTTTGTAGTTTTTGAACATGGGACTCAACTCAACTACTGGACAGCTGTCCTTTGGAGAAATTCTTTTTTTTTACACGTCATACACGCATATTTCAATCATTTAATGCAGCGTGAAGGTGCTTGAGAGTTGGTGGCTGCATGTGCCGAGGTACCTAGAGTTCAAGGCTCCCCAAGCAAAAAGGTACTTCCTCCCGAAGACGGCCGTCGCTGAACTGGCGTGGTTGGTAAGAGTCAGAGCAGGCAGGCAGCTACCATTTGGATATTCCAGAGAATCCAGATGGGAACGACATGGCCATCCAGATTATATCGTGTTCGAGCCTCCAGATAGACTTTGCGATTCTAGTCATACACACATCTTCACTTTAAACGACGGGACCATGACGCACAACTCACCCCAAGTTCTCGCTCGCTGCAGGCTGGCGCTGCAGGCGGCGCATCTCCTCCTGTACCGGAAGCGCTTGAACGGATACTCCGCAGTGTGAAGACATACGCGAACAAACATTCTCCGTCGATGTAGCTTTCATGCTGGGTCAAGACTTGCGTCAGAAGAGAAGGCAGAGTACCAAGGGCCAGCCAACCACGAGAGTAATGAACACAGTTTGTAACACACTATCGCATCTCAATAAACCTAATGCTATACATCACCCAAACTGGAGGATAAAGGCCTGAAGGTGTCATCTTAGATAAAGCTGATGCATGCAAGCTAAAGACTGGAAATGCATAGTCTGCAGTCAAAAAGTTTATTGAGTAAGGATAATGTGTTGCGTGGCATTAGGCCGATTAGGGTACTGTGTTCTTTTGCTATTGTGGCCCTCTGGGAGACTAAAAGACGGAGAGGAAGAAAAAGAAACGGGGCGTTTAGTCAGGAGGCCAAGTTCGGTCCTCTTGTTCAGCAACTCGCTTTTAAAAAGGGCGCTGCGCTGTATCCTGGTGCCGGGACTGTTGATGGCACTGGGGCGATCGCATTCTGATTCCGCATTTCACAGTTACAGAGGAGAAATTGCACGACGACATCTGTAGAGTTTTGAAGGAAGCGGTGGTGGAAGCTGAGACGACGCAGTTCTCAAAAGGTAATCCATAGACAAAGGGAGGTCAATAAGATAGACAACTAGCCATGAGACCAATCCATTTGCACCTCAGGTCATCATGTTGCTAATCTCTGCAAACTCCACCTCTTGCAACATTGACCACCAGTTCGGAAAAGGGTCCAGAAAAGGGGGGTTCGCGATTGTGCTTGGACTTGTCGGGAGCTGGGCTTGCGCGGTCGCTGCTCGCTCATCATTGTCGTTGGGCCCCGGTGAGTTTCTGTCGGCACTGCGAATCTGCTGTAGGTGTTGATCCGATCTGTCCACGATCCGATACTCATGTATAGACTGGTGAAGAGTTTCGAAGTCGGCTCTTGATCTCCCGCGATATCGTCCGCTATCCTCTGTAGCGCGCTTATACAAAAGGGATGAGTTCTGGATGGTTTTAATCTTGTCCGACGTTAGCTCTCGTCACTCAGTGGGAAGTTCAAGTACACATACCCAGCCGCCAGCAAGCTCCCATGCGTTTTGAAACTCCTTCAAGTACTCCAGACCCCAGTTCATCAGCTGCTCGGCCCGGGGACTTCGATCAAGATTCATCTTCGGGAAATGGAAGATGTACAAATTGAGGTAGCAGGCTGTGAAGGCGCAGAAGCCAGAGAAGGGCGTCATCAGTGGGATGCCGCATTCGGAAGCCTCCTGGAGCAGGCAAGCGATCTGTTCAGCTGCTCCATACAGCTCTTTGGCGCTGTCTTCCCACCATCCTGGGGGAGCTTCCGCTTCGAGAAGAGGTGGAGCTATAGGACCACAGGGCGTTGACTCTGCAGTGGGTAAAAAGGGGAAGTATTCGCGGTGAAGCATAATTGTACTAGTATCACCGACAGCTCTGTGGTTAGCATAAGAGTATAGTCAAAGTGTAGCATATCAAGGGTTGCGTGCCTCACCTTAAGTAGTACAGCATGTTCAGGTATATGAATGACTCTCCATGTCCTAGAGTCATGTGAACAGCAACACTATGTCTTGGGTAGTGCAGCCTATGATGCTGACTTCTCCTCCATTCTTCGAGTCGGTTCCGGCAGTTTGACCAGAGTGACCCCGGCACCCAAGGACAATTCTCCGGCGCACACATTCCAGGCGCGCACCGTCCGTTGTTGAAAACAAATGCCATTGCTTGAGCGTATATGTCAAAGCCAAAGACCATTGTCTCAAAGCTCTGCGCGAGGTCCAAGTTCCCCGACGGATCAACTTGCTGAATCATCAAGTTGTGGTTCAGTGTGCCTCCATCAGACCCGAACGCAAAATCGACAACGTTGGGAGGTCGAGGGACCTTTAGCTTCTGCATTTCTGACATGGGAAGCATACGCGGGTTGTAAGTCCCGGAGTTGATGGTGCAGTCCATGATGAAGCATGCCCAGTACGTTCTGGATTCGACGACGGCAGCGAGCTCACCCAGATCGTTGGTTTGCGATATCTCGAGGGAGTGCGGAGAGATGCGTGAGCTGTGAAGAGATTGCATGATGCGAATGGCCATGCCTATGTTGCTTTAGTCCGGCTCCCGTAGGGCTCCCATGTGAGAGCTTACCGCAATGCATCCAGGCTTTGTGAAACTCGCGCACGCCCCATTCATATAGTGTCAAGATGAGAAGAGCCTGAACAACTTGAACATTTGGCGGTTGCAGAACCAAATCAGATAGGATACCCCAAGCATATGATGCATAGCAGTCGCTGCTGCGTAACCTATTGAGCCAGTCACCACTGCATATTGGAGACTGCTTCCTCGTAATGGCAAGAATGGTCGCCAATAAGACCTTGCTTTCTTTTGAGCGGCCAGATTGGTACGTCTCAATGAGCGCCGATGGCTGGAGTATTCTCAACTCGGGGAATTTGGCCGTGAAAATGTTGAGTGCCTTGAGGATAACACCAATCGGTAACCCCGTGAGATGCTCATCGACGGTTTCTTGACTCCAGTTCGGAGCCGCCCGTCTGGATAACAGAGGACTCAACGTGGACGGTCTGATGGAGTCTGGTTCGGTTACATCCAGAGTGTTTCCAATCGCCGAAACATGATCACCTCTCGGAGTCAGTTCCGGAGTTGATCTCTGAGCTCTTCTACCAATCTTTTTGGACGCTCGAATCTGTGGCCTTGTGAGATCACAACCAGAGTTCCCCAGCTTCTGACACTTCTGGCAAGGCGGGCTGCCAGAGTTGAAGCACTTGATTTTGGCCTTACTTCACCATAGATTCTGGTTAGTCTGCCGCTTTATCGTAGGTTGAAGGGTATCTTTGGCTCATCAGCGGAACTCACCGGCAAAAATCGCATGATAGACTGGAGCGCATTGTCTTTTGCCCTCACGGCAAATGCTGAGATGTCGGCTTTGAATGAGGGGACTTTGTCTGATCCGAGACCCGGCGGCCGGGGTTTACCCCATAGCGGCCGTCGCGCGGCTGTCGGGCCTGTTAGTCCAGATTTCAGACGAATCCGAAGCTCCACTATATCGGCTTACACGCGATTATTAACAGTAAGAGATCCTACAAACTCATGCATGATACTTGATCCAATGAACGCCAAAATAGATTGCCCAATAACTAAAATAACGCAGCTTTACGACTAGAAACGAATGTATCGAAATCTAATATTCCTGCTGTCTCCGACGCTAAACACGGCTTTCAGCCACTCCCTTCTCCTTGTCATCCGCTGTGTGTGTTCGGCTAGCAGTGACCTTCATGCTCCCCGCTTGCTCTCCAAGGATAACATCAAATTTCTACATTAGAAAAGTCAGTAAGCTATAGGGCACGAATGACCAGGCCTGCGAGGCAGAAGCACTTACCGGGCCCTCGAACCGATCACCGTAGAAACGCCAGTAGAGCGCGATAAGCACCACGAGAATACCGATGACGACACAGACGTAATCTTTTGCCTGTCAGAAGCTGCATATACACCCAACGCAATGAACTTACTCATAGTGTTGCCTGATACTGGAATGGCTGTCGGAAAGCAAAAGAACTGCTTCAAGTCAGCAAGGCTAGATAGAGGATAACTAGCAGTTGACTTACAACAGAAGTGACGACAACAAAAAGGGAAGCAACCACGTTGATCGCGTATCCCCATCTCCCCAGCTTAAAAGGGGTGTCTTCCGTTTGATACGCTTTCAACACTCCCCGGCCCCTGACAAGCAAAGTGATGACCGGGAAAGCATATGATACGTTCAACAGAATCGTACACGAAGAGATGTACGCCCCGAATGCCACACTGGGACCCAAGTAAAGCAGGCCAAAGGCAACATTGAAGAAATAGCAAAGAAGGATTGTCCGCGTTGGGACATTAAGGCCGGGCTGGATGTGAGAAAAGTAGTCGGGGAAAACGATGCCTTTGTCGCGAGCCATCGCAAACAGAAGCCGACTGGCGCTTGTCATGCTTGCGTTTGCCCCATTGATGAAACAAATAGCGAGCATTAAAGTCATGATGGTTGTAGCTGCTCGATTCTTTGTCGCCAGGTAAATGATTTCAACGATAGGCATGCCGGTAGCTGTCGAGGCGATTGCAGTGGGATCAGCGAGGCAAAAGAGCATGATGAGGATAAAGGCACCGCCACTACGTGCGTCGGTAAGTATAGAATAAGAAGGTAAAACACTCAAGGGTATTTTCACTCACGTAACTCCTCCAACAGCAATGGCATAGACCATTGCTCTAGGTGCATCCCTGGTAGGACTTGGCATTTCCTCGGCCATATGCAAAACAACATCAAAGCCAATTAGCGACAAAGCAGACTGGAGTAGTCCGAGAATCCAGGCCATGCCATCAGACCAGCCTGTTTGATTGTTGAAGTTGGTGAAAACAAAAGAGGCGTCACTTTTCTTCGACATGGCAAGGAGGATGATCCCGATGATGACAACACCCAAGATCGACCAAAACACTATGTTGACGTCAGATCTGAAGTCCTTGGGCATGTCTCCAAGACTTACATGCTGCATCATTCCATCGGCCAAGAATCCTATTGCCAAAGATGTTGGCAATTGTTGCAAAGGTGATGATAGCGAGGAAGATGAGGTAGGTGCTCCATTGTGTCACCACAAAGGTGTCGTTTGAGGCTACAACAGCCGCAGCGCAGATGAACTGAGCTAGTAGTCAAGTCAGCACAGAAATGACACTGGAGCATGGTAGAGATGCCTGCGAAGAAGCCCTGAACAGTGACGACTGCAGCCCAGCCAAATATGTTGATCCAGCCAACCCAGAAACTCTACAGCAGGTTAGAATATTGGGCAACCAAGGGTCTGCATCTTTCGTACCATGACCCGTTTCCACCTCTCACTGCACAAAGCAAATACGAAGTGATATTGCCCGCCAGCAGTGGGCCAGATCGCCGCCATCTCTCCCAGGCTCGCTGTAAGGGCAAAGTTGCACAGAACGCAGAATATGAATCCGTAGACAAGGGACACGGCACCTCCAGAGGGAAGAACAAGACCGATAGATCCGGCGAGGGCAATCCAAGTACTAAGTGTCGGTCAGCCGTCAAGTTCCCCAAGGAATTGTAATCCATCAGGGCTACTTGCTTGAGGATCGCAAAAGCCATAGCAACCATGGTCAGCCTCGACAGCCGAGGCTGGAGGTGGCCCTCATGAGGATTCGATGAGGTTGGTTCCGACATGGTCGATGCTATCTCTGTAGGTTCGTCTTGGCTGCACAAGAAATCCTTTTCCTGGCAGAAACCACCCATTTATCTTCGCTCAGGCTGTGACACAAGCAACGAGTTCTCAGCCCCCCACACAGGCGTTATTATCCTCGGGCAGTTCGGGCCGTGTTGGGCACCGCCAATAAGCAAGGACCTCAACCTCTTGAAGGATGTGGTTTACGAGATATCTAGCCATCACCACCGGCGACTAGTCTAACTTACAGCGTGGCGTTCTTGATCACGGGCCGGCTGATACCGAATGGCGCTTAAGCATAACTCGATCTGGTAATTTTGCGAGAAACTCCGCTTCCCCGTCTTTGACATTGCAGTTGTTGGTCTAATAAAACGCGGGGTGCAGTAGCGCCCTTTCGAGAACAAAACAGAAGCCCGAAGAGGAAATTTTCAGAGAAACCCTCAAGGGATCTTCATGTCGCCAACTTCCAACCCCAGCCTAGAAACTGGAGAAATTTCCAAGAACGGAAATGCCGATCGTATGCTCAATAGTGCTGTGATGTCTGCATATCGTGGCCGGACCGTGGTGGGTGCATGAATCCTACATAATGGCCAACATTCCGCCTGCGCTCCTTCGGAGTCCTTTCTCGAGACTATCATCGCAGCAAACTGGAATAAACGCAAACTGGCAATATGGCTTCCAGAGACGGCTACTCTTGGACAAAAGAACAGGGTCTGAAACCCGGTGTGCCCTGCATTGGGGCCATCCAACCTTCCACGAACCTCAACGATGCATCACCAGAGGTCTACGATGTGATCGTTGTTGGTGCCGGTTACTGTGGGCTCACGGCCTCCAGAGATACTACCGTCTCTGGTAATCACCCCATATTTGAGCTACGAGCACACGCTAATAGTCATCTTACTTTCAGGCCTCAAGGTCCTCCTACTAGAGGGGCGCGATCGCATCGGTGGCCGCTCGTGGTCGTCAAACATAGGCGGTTACCCATTCGAACTGGGTGGCACATGGGTATACTGGGGTCAACCGAATGTTTGGAGAGAGATTCTTCGGTACCAGATGCAAGATGATATCGAACTCACCTATGACTTTTCGAGAGGCATCAATCAATATCTATTAGCGAGTGTTGACGGCACTCAGAGGTTCAGTCACGAAGAAGAGGTTAGTATGAGCTCTCATTCACTACGTGCTGTATGGCCCAATCTCACCATGCAACTATTCTAGGACGCCATTATGGACTCTGGGCTCCGCAAGCTTGTCAACGTTGATGGCGAGCTGGGCAAGCGGATCATCCCTTTCCCTCACTCGGCCAAGTTCACCCCTGAAGCTCTCCAATACGACAATATTTCTGTGGCTGATCGCCTTCAAGAAATCAAGGACTCTTTGACCCCAAACGAACGCCTTGGCGTCGAGGCGTTTGTCCTCCTGTGCAGTGGCGGAACACTCGATACGACAAGCTTCCTTGAGTTTCTGCACTGGTGGGCGTTATGTGAGTACTCATACGATGGGTGCATCAGATATCTGGTCAAGTACAAGTTCCGCGGCGGCCAGTCAAGCTTCTCCATCTGTTTCTTCCGTGAAGCCCTGGCAACGGGTAACTTGACCTACGCCTTCAACTCGCCCGTCGCCGGCGTCAAGAACACGAAGGGCGGCGTAACAGTGACCACCCGCGGCGGCCAGTCATACCGAGCCAAACATATGATCAGCGCCATGCCTCTCAATGTCTTGAATGCTGTCAGCTTCGATCCACCTCTGCTTAGAGGGAAGAAGGCGGCTGCCGACACTGGACACGTCAACCAATGTGTCAAGGTTCACGCCGAGGTGCGCGACCGGGATCTGCGCTCTTACACTGGAATCAGCTATCCCCATAACCGTCTTTTCTATGCCTTGGGCGATGGATGTACGCCGTCAGGTAACACGCATGTCGTCGCATTTGGTGGAGCACACCAGCACTTTCATCCGGAGGACAATATCGATGAGACGAAGAAAGTCCTACAAGGTCTAGTTCCAATGGACATTGAAAGAATAGTAAGTATTCAACAGCGACAAGAAGTGCATATCTAACGCTCGTAGGTTTTCCACAACTGGTCCAGAGACGAGTTTGCCAAGGGCGCCTGGTAAGAGGCCTTGTCTCTTAGAATGTTTGGATCACGTTAACAATGTGTGCAGGTTCTTTCCTAGCCCTGGACTTCTCTCAAACCATCTCGCAGATATGCGGGCTCAACAAGGCCATATCCATTTTGCTAGTTCTGACTGGGCCCTGGGCTGGCGAAGCTTCATCGACGGAGCAATCGAGGAGGGCACGCGTGCAGCAGCGTCGGTTCGGAAAGATTTGGTCGAATCACCAGACAGACCCAGGCTAGCCTAATATCGTGGAATGCCGCATTACGTTTAAGGGAAAGTTTTATATTCTACGTAGTTTAAGAGAAGCCCAGGGGAGTGGAACATCTTCCCTTGAATCTTGCGACCATCCAATGTCTTGAGATGCTGACCATCAAGGCAAGCCCACCACACGCCCTCTATCTATTTACTAGCTAGACTAGTTAGTCTAACTAAACTTCCATTATGAAGCCATAGATACTTCGGGGAGTTTCTGTTTCACTAGGGGGAACAAACGGGTCAAGATGTTCTACTTCACGAGAAGCGACTCACATGGCGGCTTCGAAATAGACATTTATATAGTCCCAATCAAGAGGCAGAGGCCACCATAATATCAATTGAGCTCACTCAATTGGTGCCATACTTTCAGGTAAAGGCTTTCTTATTTCGGTCGCGAAAAATCCACTGCCAGCTCGCATGCTCAAGTCTGTTGTGTTGTCCTGAAAGCACCATAAAGGGACATGGGCGAGGCACAAGGACAAACCCACTTCTTTGACATGGCTTGAAGATGCAAAGGTAAAGATTTAATACATTGTCGAGGTTAAAGATGTCAACAGTTTCGAACATATTAGTGATCGCCATACTGTATCTAGCCACACTTTATTTCAATGCAAGCTCCATAGCGAATGTTGAGAAGACAAAATGCTCATTATCCAATTCGGGCAGTGGCGTCACACCATTAATATTCATTCTTAAAGCCCTAGGCTGCACTGTTTGAGCAAGTTCTTCGCCTAATGTTAGCGGCAGATATTCAGCATGAGCCAAATCTCAGAAGTTCAGTTGCGTTCCAACCATCTTCCAGCCATGAGCTGTTGTTATAAAACCGAATAGAACGGCAAAGACAATAGAGGCCGGGAGGCTGGGCACATATTGCCAGAGGTAGACGACGCCCTTATATTTTACAAAGTCGGCATGTTTGGACGCAAGGAGCAGTGACACGAGTTTGAGCTATGCTATGCCGCGAGTGAAACTCAGAAACGTGTAATAACTGGGTGGTAAGGCGATATCGGCCAATACTAGCTTCAATGTTGAGGCGTGAGTGACAAGGAAAGCGTGGCTAGCCAGGAGGACTGTAATTTCTTATAGATGCACAACCTAATCCTACGCCTCGTCACCCATGTCTGTAGCCAGTAATTCCCATCTAGCCAGGGTTACGTGTTCCAACAACCACAATCTACCGACAGTGGCTCAACCCAGCCTGCCTCAACCGGTGCTTACAGGCGGAAGAGCCCGAACACGCGTGTTAGCTAAGCACGAAGTACGGTAGACAAGGGGTCATGCTTAGCTTGCCTTTGTAGGAATGGTCACAGGGCTTAGCACTGACAGGGGTTGACCCCTACCAAGAACATCTCCTCGTCACAAATCCTCAGGCGGGATGATGCGCTATGTTTCCAAGCGGTCAGGCTTTTCTCGCTTTGGTTTCCTTGTCCACGCGTCCTCTGCCTCTACCAAGTTGTACTTGCTATGAACATATCCAGCTTTGTGGGGAGCCAACTCCGCACGTTCCCCTTCAACCGTCAAAGTCGATCACCTCATCTGCTCCATTGCGCCCCAGATGCTTCGTCGCCGCCACAAGAAGTCCCGGGGAGGTTGCTCAGAATGGTGAGTTCATGCATGAAAATGACTTGAACACCCTACCCCTGGTTCCAAGTACCACTTGTTGGGCATCTGCTAACTTGGTGGATACTAGCAAGCGACGTCACGTCAAGGTACTTGATCTCTGACTGAACAGTATGTGACCTTTCATGACTAACACTCGTGTGTCTTCAACTCTACCAGTGCGATGAGGGTCACCCAGTATGCGCCTTATGTACCATGTCCGGGCGAGACTGCAG
Source organism: Fusarium cyanostomum (assembly GCA_014824385.1). Taxonomy (NCBI): domain Eukaryota; kingdom Fungi; phylum Ascomycota; class Sordariomycetes; order Hypocreales; family Nectriaceae; genus Fusarium; species Fusarium cyanostomum. The sequence goes on along the minus strand of JABCKW010000025.1, from coordinate 63,057 downwards.
CTTTGCATCCCAACCCCCGGCTGAGAATCACTCGGTGTCGGGTTCATCTTCACAAGAGGAGCGGCTCAGCAGCCCAAGCGACAATCACAACTCTGCTGACGTCACCCTAATATCTACTTTTACGTCCTCAGCTGCCCAAGACCTGACCCTTGATGAGCCTGTTAACCTCAGCCACATGGAGCTCCTCATCCACATAACCGTCGACAAGAGCATGTTTAACCTCGGCGACAAGGTTGAAGACCCCTCCTCCATTTTCTCCCTCGGCCTCAAGGCGGCTCTTGAGGCACCATATCTCCTGCATCAAATACTCGCCTTCTCCGCCCGCCATCTGGCGTTCCTACATCCTGAGCGCTCAGCCTACTATATAAACCAGGCCGTTGCCCTCCAGACCCGCGCCGTCTCCCTCTTCAACGCCACCAGGCGCGAGGTCGATCGGTCCAACTGCGTCCCAGTCCTCTTATTCTCCGCCGCCCTCGGCCACCATCTTCTCGCTGACATGCTCGCCAAGCGGGACCCCGGTGGCCTGGAGGCCTTTTTGACCCATTACGTGCAGTGTGTAGAGATGAACAGAGGCATATATACCGTCGCCCGCACCGCTTGGCCGCTGCTGTTGGAGTCGGAGCTCGAGCCGATCCTGTCGTGGAGCTCCCAGAAGAACTCGCGGTTGCCAAAGGGCAGCCACTGCCAGCAGATCAGGGAGCTGGTGAACCGCGCGGACGGACTGACGGGGGAGGACAAAGAGGCTTGTCGTAAAGCGACCCAGTACTTGCAGCTCGGTTTCGATGCATTGTTGGCCGAGGAAGATCAGGACAACCGATATCAGATGATATTCTCATGGACAATGCTAGTCCCACCAGATTTCACAAGCCTACTAGCGGCCAAGAGGCCCGAGGTTTTGGTCTTGCTGAGCTATTATGCCTTATTATTACACTGCGGGAAGAACATGTGGCAGGTCGGAGACACAGGGGTGTACTTGATGGGTCTTATTGAGGACTACCTAAGTCCAGAGTGGCATCACTGGCTGGAGTACCCGCGGGAGATGATGGCAGCACTTGGATAGCACTTGAACCAATTTCCAAAGAAGTTGCTCTAACCATCAAGGAGTAGTATCTGCCGAGCCTCAGCCTCATCGGCGTGCCCGGTAGCTATGCGGGTAGCGACGCCTATTCTAGATTTGGCTCTAGCGGCTCTAACAGCGTGTTTCTCATTTGCCAATGAACAGCGCCGCGAATGAATCTGGATATTCATTTGTGCGTAGCCGTTGTCACGGGCGCATTTTGCATCCCCACTTCCAACCGGCCGAAGCCGATAGATAGACACAACCATAACCGACAACATCCTCGCCCTCCTGAGTTGGAGCCATCAGAGAATTCAACGTGCAGACTGAGTGAGGCTTGGGTGAGATCAGGTTGGGTCTTGTCTATCCAGCTCGCATTCTCACGTCTAATCCCGGCTTGAATCTGCTCTCATGAGCCCTGCAGATGTCTCTGGCTAAAAGGAACAACGGTAGCAGCCTCCGCATGCAATCTCTGCAGAACAGGTACAGCTAACAGCTGAGTATAGGATGCTACGAATGCTGCAAACGGCGCCTCAAGTGCGACAAGACAGAACCAGAATGCCTTAAATGCCAGAAGAAGGGCATAGCCTGTTCGGGTCAAGGGCTTCGCTGCCGCCTTAGCAGTCATATGGCCGTCGGTCCCCCTCAAGCTTTAGGCTCAACGTTGGCGTCGTCACAGCTTGATTCCTCTCGAAACACCGTCGCGGTCCAACCCGAACAGAGCTTTCGATGGGTCGATGCTGGGCAGCGTGCGAAGAAAGAACATGCCAGAATATCACAATGTCAATCTACCCGCGGCAGCGCAGATGCCTCGCTCAAAACTGCTTCTTCATCCACCGATGACAGCATTTTTGAAGTCTCCGACGACTCAATCTCGGAAATATGTACCACTATGGTTTATCATGTGCATGGGACACCCTTGCGACCAGCCCTAAATGAATCCTCACGCCCTCAGACGAGGATGCTGTTTAGCCATTGTATGTCGCCAGCCCCTTGCGCTCCCTGTAAAGCCGCCTAACACCGTCAGTTGCCGAGAATATCGCCCCAGTCATGGTGGTGTTGGATAACTTTAGCAACGGTTATCGAGACTTCATCTTGCCCCTTGCCTGCCAAGACGAGGTTCTCGGACGAGCCGTATCAGTCGTGTCGGCTTTCCATTTGGCACAGAAAGCACCAGGGCTGCGGCCAGTAGCAGAAGCTGGCCACCAAGCTATCGTTTCAAAGTTACGCAGAGACTCCCTTCGACTCACGCCAGAGCAGCTATTCAACCCTTACACCTTGGCAACGATCTTGGTGCTCCTGGTCGGCGAAACAATCACGGGTGCCGACAATTACACCTACCTCCTTGAGATGCTGAACTGTCTTGCACAGTCTCCGGAGTCTATAGCGATGCTCCCGGAAAGCCTCAAAGACTTCTTTCTACAGCAGATCAAGATGTAGGTGCTTCTACTGAACGTTGCCTAAATGATGCCTAACACGTATGAACCTAGGTTCCAAATCTTTGGCTTCCCTCTTTCCAACGAATCCAAAGGGCTACGTATTCTCACTGGGCCCGCTGATGACTATCTCGATTTCATGACGTATCCAGACCTTACTCCAGAGTCAGAACACTACATTAACATGGAGCTGATGAGATCGGCCATCCACGACGCCTGCGGAATCTACCGAAGGCGTGCCGAATCCTCACTCAGTCAAGACGAGTCCATTCACTTGGTCGAGCAGTTGCGACAAAAGGTGCTTGGGCTAGACAGCGGCACAAAAGGCGCCCACGCTCTCGTCTGGACATACTTCATAGCAGCTGCTGAGAGTATCCTGCCGGAGCACCGAGAGTTCTTTTACGAACGGCTCAAATCCCTCTATCAGGTAACGGGTTTCGGTAGCATTCCCATTGCTTTGCAAGCTTTGCACACTATCTGGGCCAAGCAAGGCACCCGCAGGTGGACGGAAATCGTCAGCAACGAAACCCCTATTCTGATTATGTAGATTTCTGACTTCTCAGCACGGCCAGGTGAGAGGCTGATTTGATGACTTAAAATTCGAAAGAAGGTTGGTTTGAGAAGATTCTTATACCGTTTCTCCATGTTTCCATATGTTCCACCTTGGTGTTGTCGCCTACTTGTAAAGGGCCAAGACCAGACCTTGGCCTCACACACGCACCGTGAAAAGACAACAAAGTACGCACCACAAGATGAACCAGCCCGCATCACTATAAAGATCAGGATTTGTTATTTTTCAACACCAGTTTTTGAGAAGTACTCATATTGTATTCTAGACCGAGACCAATTGCCATTACTAAGACTGCCGCATCCCGTACCACTATTAATAAGATAGAATCAGTTCTTTAATCAAGCCTTATACACACAAGAGTTTTCGTTTTAGAATTCTTCCTAGTAGAACGACTGGATAAATGTCTACAAAACATGTTTTCTTGCCCCAGATTCGTATCCCACCAGAATTCTCAATACAATAGGTTCCTGGGCATTACTTATGCTCATGTTTTGCCTTCTTCTTAGGCCTCATCTCCGACTGGTACATCTGGAAGAAATTCTCCAGCTCCGTCGGGTGCTCCCCAGTCACATCGTGAAAAGCAGTAGTAGAAATGTAGTTAGTCTTGCCCTCCCGTACAAGACTGTAGTACTCCAGGAGGTATTGCTGCTCAGTCTGGTCAATATCTGACTGGGCTTTGAGGACCTTCTTTGCTTCCGCTCTACAAGCCAAGGTTAGAATTCAACTGTATAGCAAACGGGAATAAGACGTACTGCGAAATGTTCTCAAACTGGAGTTCAGTGCCCAGGGCTTTGCTGGCTGCTGCGGCAAGCTCCTTTCCTGCGCAGAGCATCGGTCCTGGTAATGATTGTGTCAGTTGGAAGCGATTAAGGAATCTGAAGACCATTACCAGTCACTATCATCATTTGACCACGATGTCGGTCATCGAACCCATGCTTGCCCTTGCCAGTCAAGACATGGGCAGCGACTTGGGCAACATCCTAGATGCTAGTTTAGTTCATGTCTCAGCCCGTAAAAAGACTTCAACTTACACCCAGTGCCACAGGGGCGAACTTGTGATTTTCGCCAATAGGCATCGGGAGAATGCCCTCTTCCTTGGCTTGCGGTGCATACAAGAGCAAGTTCTCAGCATAGAATCCGGCGCTTTACTGTTAGCGGTCCTTTATGACACCACGGCGCAAGTAATCTTACCGAATAACACAAGGCGAGGTTCCCGTCGAGGTGCTGGCATCCCCCTTCGCCTCAAGAACAATGCTTTCCAAGTCAATAAACTCCCTAAGTCGAGGCTGCCTCCTTGGATCCGCATAGTCACACCCTGCCGAACTAATCAAGCAGACGTTGGGCATTTCCGCTTTCTTCGCCGCAGCAGCCAGCTCCTCGCATATCTCGAACTTGTTATGGTGTGCAGGCGGAACCAGACAGATGGTATCGCAGCCGGTATCCTTGAGCGTTTTTGTCATGACACGGATGCGACCGGGCACATGATGGACGATGGTAGCTCCGAGCTCCTTGAGCTCCTTTGCTCGATCGGATTCAGGATGGAGGGCGAGACCGACGACGGAGTTGACTTTGCGGGAGAAATCTCGGTGCTTGAGTATCAACTCGGCAATGAGGAAACCCGTGTTCCCATCAACTGCCGTGACACAGATGTTTCGTGACATGCTTCTTAGCGCTGGTTAAGAATTGGAGACATGAGAATCGACTATAGTCTCGCGTAGGGATTCAGATCAAAGTCCAACAGGTTGGAGGTGATCAGTTTTAAATCAACCGAACTTCAGAACATTGACTTCAACTCAGCATGCACATTACTTGTTTAAAATGCAACACAGTGTCTGTGGCGCCATTGAGCTGCCTGAGATGCCCTGCGTTTGTGTTTGTGCCTGTGCTACGTGGTTGTGAGGTAACGTCAAACTTCCGTCTTCAAACCGGAGCAATTGATCCGTCAGCGCCATTTACGTACTGACGTGGTCATATTGAGACTGACGCCAGCATTGCATAATTGTGCAGCCCTCATGTGAACCCAGAGAGGCTGCGGCAGGCAATTAGGAAAGGGCCTGAGAGCTTCTAGAAACCCTCGTGTTATCACGGTGGTTAGTTAGTGGTAGATACAAAACACGGACTAATAATTTGTCTGGGCTATCACTTCAACACATCTCGTATTTTCTATCCACTGCGAGATTAGTTAGTTAGACGTCCCACGGTAACTAATGCAATCAACTAAAGTCAGGTACACTTGATCCTTTTGTCATGGCGTTAGAATGAGATGGTCAAGCACAGCTTTGAAAGCAATAGCTGTACATCTTTATGGGGAAATACACACATGTAACCGTACATGTTGTCTTCATGGTGATTAGATGCATGCATATCACTGTGACTTGTGGGCGACGAACACTTCTATACTGGCCAGGCGTAATTCCATTGTTCAATATAACTTATTTAAGAATTTAAGAACTAAGACCGCCCTTGCGGCCAGCCTCCTTGGCCTTCTCACTGCCTTTCTCAAAGGAGCCTGACGAAGCCTTACCACCCTCCGAAGCAATCTCGCGCTACAAACACTATCAGCCAAGACTTTGAATGCAAGATGGAATGGCGTGAACAAACCTGCTTGTCGGGATCCATGCTGGCAAACCCGCCCGTGTGACTGGCCTGGCCGCCCTTGGAAGCGATCTCCTGAACCTCCTTCTTGGGTCTAATACGACTTAGTTGGGGGCTCATCATGCCAATGATGGCATCAAACATACCGGTTGGCAAAGTTCCCGGGGTTGGTATTGTCGGTCATGTTGATGTGATTGAGTTGTTCTGGAATTGACAGGGTTGGTTGTTTGAATCTGAAGCTTGCAAAGTTGCCTGGATCTCTTCACATTTAAGTACTTCTTCGCAAGCCACCTAACTCATTGAATATGGTTGAGATAAGATGGACGCGTTGTAGTACGTCTGTATGACGTCTATGACTGACACCCTGCCTAATTATAGAGCAACAGATTGAATATCGCACATCATCCTGGATGACGTTCATGAAAAAGCAATTTGATACCACTTATATCGCGGCTTGGTGACAGAGTAATTCCTTACATCACGGTCCAAATTCATGAATGACGCTCGCTGTTCCTTACTCCCTAGTAATACTGGTACAAGGGTTGTCCGGCAGCACTCCCTATTGGAGTAGCCAAACGATGAGGAGACTTCCCCTCCAATTGAGTATCATGGAACAAACCTTCCGACCCGGTAGATCATCTTGCGTGAACTTATTCACGGTTTCAATTAAGGGAGTCATGTCGTCATTGAGCTGGGATAACATAACGTTACCCTGCGTAAGCACATTCCCCCAGCCACCGGAACAATAATGACCCTAACTTCTGAGATCAAAGTACCTTGAGGGTATGGTTCCTTTGAGATCTTCATGACGGTATCGTAAATTGGTCCGGCAGATGAGAGTAACCTCGAGCTTTTGTCTCTACACTTGCCTCGTGCGTTTCGCCTCACTTCACTCACAAATATAGAAGAGTAATAAATCCTGAGTGATTTACAAGCCTCCTACGCGAAATATTGATATAAGCCATCACACGATACAAATTGACATGTAGTTGACTGACAGGCTGCACTCGCCTTTACTATGTCTTCCAGTTGGCCTCGGTATTATTCCTCTAAACCTCAGACACCACGTGGTTAGGGCTGTTCTATCTTTCCTCCATGATAAGACAACTGACTATTCCGATGTTCTTGCAATTTCAATCTGATCAGGCTGACTATATCGCACGGTTACTATAGGGATCCATCGTCCGATAGGCAACACCGATGGATTGTTACATGAGATCTGATTCACTTGAAAGCCAATAAAACCAAACATTGTAACAGGCTCACGCTGTGCAGTGTTAAGGCGTGCGTTGTCGGTAAGTACCATCCACTACCGGTCTGCGGACATACCGCCTATTTGCTGACCAGTTAATTAAAGCGACTTCAAGTGGTTTCTAATAGTGCCTGCTCAGGATGAGTAAATAAAACACACTACTCGTATTCACAATCTTATAACTATTATTAACCCCCTGATTAGAAGCTATATGTTTATTCTGTAATAGCAATCTAAATTCCTCTCGGGGCCCATTAGACCTGGCTCATTCCTTTTTTTTTAAAAAGTCTCCTAAGAGGGCCACAATAGCAAAAGAACACAATATCTACACAATAGAGGCATCTTAAACAGCCTAATGCTATGCAACACATTAACCTTACTTAATAAGCCTTTTGACTATATATTATGCATATTAAGGCTCTATCTTGCCTGCATTAACTTTATTAAAGATAACACCTTACTGTTTAAAATAGAGATAAAGAGCCTACCTTCTCCCTCCGTGTGAGCTGCTAAAGGCCAGCATCACACAAAACAACATTTGCCAAAATGACTTCTGCAGCTTCTTAATCGCACGCAATCATCAGGTGCAGCATTAGAACCGGGGAGACAGAGTTCCCTGTCAATATCAAAAACGCCTATCAAACCAATCATCGAGTTGACTTCGACACATACCCCGACGATGCCTTGCGTAGGCTCAAGACCAAGCTCCGCAAGCTTGGCCTTCTCGATCGACCTTACGACGGCTTGCCTGTTGCTGCAATGATCTCCAAAGACTCTGACAGGGTCAAGCTAGCTATCTTTGGCTGCGACATTCTCTTGAACAACCCAAGGAGCGTTATTCAGCTCGGAGCTTTTGCCTATACCCAGAAGGTATATCTCAAAGCCCTAGCTAAGACCCTAGCGGAAGGGTCAGGGCAAGATACAAGCCAAGGAGCCTGGCTCATGTATCTCTATGTCTACTTTCACATAACTAAAGTTAGATGCTAAGTAAATGCAGGAACACGATCCGGCAGGTTTCCAGCAACGAATACTACGTAGTAACAGTGCATCTAGCCTCAGAGGAGCAGAAATACTCATTAGATCCGCACAAATTTCAAGCCTCGTTCAGATAGAACCCTTAGCTATCCGAACTGGGTGATTGTCAGATAATGTTATGGGGAGCTAAAAGGACGCAGCCAAGTAGCAGTTTAAGGGCGGACAGGAGACCGCTACCTGGTCAAAGATCAGAATTACCCTTGATCGAAGTGATTAGTTGTTTCTCGTATACGAGGCGAACCTCTTTACGCGACGAGTCTTGTTAGTCTTGAAAGTTTGCTGAGTATTCTGGATTGCAGTTGAAAGGCTTATTATAGACCCCCAGTATCGGTCATGACTTTTTCTTGGGTCACGTCTTATATCACGCCAACTGAATTTCCTAGTTGCCTCCATGTTTATAGAGTTTCAACAATTCCCACTGGGCTTCTTCATATTTTCTTTGCCTCTTTACATTCCTTGCATGCATGCATCGCACGCTTGACTTGCCCAGTTCCCTAATCGTGTCGGCCGTCACTTTGGCTGAAATGATGGTGAATATTTCCATGCTAAGGAACAGGGAACAAGGAACATGGAACGGCCCAGAGATTCGGTAGGTGGACGAATCGACATCGCATTCCGTGAGATCTCACGTCAGCACGGGCGTCTTGACCATTCGAGTGTTAGTCGGTGAATAATACCTCCGCAAGGCGTTGGACCTTTTGTGGCCGCTAAAATACTGCTTATTGCTCCGTAGTGCAATTAATGAAGGAAACTCTCTTGGCCATTTAATACCCTGTCGACATCCCTGCCGTTGGTAAAGGACGGAAACCCCAACCAATCGAGTCGAAAGCCCTGCTATGGCGTGGCCATCTTAACACTGCAATATCGACTTTGCTATCCTGGTCTCCCAGGCCGCCATGTTTAACTATCAGGTCATTCAAGAGCCATACGTATGTACAGTCACAGTCATTGGTCGGAGTTGGTCTTGCGAAGAATCAAACTATATTGCTCAGAATTGCTACTGAGAGGTGAGTTGGCTCCGTCAAGTAAGTCAATTAAAGCGGGACAAGGCTAAGTCTAGACCCAGATTCAAGCTGATAAGTTTATTGCCTTCCCTATTCCCACAGGTATCACACTTTGCTCCTTGATACAATTATTAGTCGGACCATCTCTTGACTACTTCAAAATGGCTGCGTGGGTGCCAGGCGCATCTGACAGGCCGTCCTTATTTTGCGGCCCGGGCTTGAGATAGCAACTACCCGGAGCGGCATTCTGCGCAGCATTCCCAATCTTAACCCAGGCTGGCACGAAAGAAACACCCTCGCAAGTCTTCTTCGATGTAGTATGGTTGTTCCAGGTGTTGCAGGCTTCCATGCATCCGTTCAAATTAGCAGCGAATACCGAGTACAGCGGATCCCCCGGGGCATTGCTGTTGCAATACATGGTGAATTTTTCCTTGTTAAAAACTTGAAGCCATGATTAGTCGGGTGACCCCGAGATTGGTGAGGAGCGCTTACATTTTGAGGCGTACTCCGTACCAGTGGTTGCCTCCTTCTTCTCTGAGCAGCCGTTGGTGATCTCCTTTAGATCGTCTCCTGTTGCGGAAGGGGTAGGACTCGTGACTGTGACAGTGGCTGGTTTGAGGGAGCCTTGAGAGGTGCGCAAATCGTTCAGCTCCGAGGTCGCAGTTTGCGAGCGGTTTGCAAAGACGCCAGTCGTGGCCGCCAACGCAACGACCAATGCAGCAGCAACGATAAGGGCGCAGATGAGCGAGAAGACCACCAAAGAACATCCGCACACTGAAGCCCTCTTCTTCTGATCCGTCTGATCATCGGTTGTGGCAGGCACAGCTTCACCCTTTGTCGAGGGGACGGCGTTGTGAGACTGATGGTCGTTGGGTTCGTAATGAGAAGGGACATCTCTGCTCGGCGTTGTGTAAGAGTCCTTGTGCTGCCGCCAAAGCTCGGTGTGAGCATGCTCGTTGGGGTCGTAAACCTGCGGCAGGTTTTCGGAGGGAACCACCTCAGGGGAAGTGTCAAACTGAAGTTGCAATCCGTTAGTTAATCTTGTCAGGCCACAATGGCAAAGGCAGGTAGACGGCAAACTCACAGCATGCGAAGCCATGTTGAGGGCCTGGAATGAAGCAGACGCTACGACGAGGGAAAGAGAAAGAAGATCATGTTGCGGAAATCTTACGGGGTTTGGTCAATAATATGGAGTAGAAGCAGAGGAGAGCGATGCCCCGCGCCGCTGATCTTGACAGACTTGACCGGTAGAAGAAGAACCTGTCCCACCAATGATGAAGGAGGCTTTGAGTCGTCCCATGTCCAAGCGACATTGTTTATGGAAAGGCGGCGTCTATTCCAATATCCACGTTGCATTCAAGTGTTTATCCCGGCGTGATCCCTGCGATAGGCATGATTGGCTCGCTCAGCCTTGCCGGGCTGAAAGCTTGACCTGGCGAACCAAAGTTCTTTACATGAGCCAACGGAGACTTGGCCTATTGCGGCATGACCCGTGATTATAATTACGGGCTTTTCCTCAAACCTCGACGTGGACGAGCAGTATCCATCTCATACTGCAGTAAGCTGATAAGCAGGTTTAATGAAGTGACCTGGCGAATTAGCGTTCTAGACACGATCGTCGGCCTTAGTGCTGACGGGTGTGGCTTACTCTACGGCAGACGTGGTGCCGAACCGGTCACGCTTGGCCTAATCTAGTCTAACTCCCGATTAATCCGCCTCGTGGTTGTAAACTCCATTTGTAAGCGATGCCCGTAAGACTCATGGGTCTTTAACGAATGATTGGCTAACAAATACGATAATGTAGCTAATAAGAAGTACTTCCTGTCTGCATGGGAATAAGTGGTGCTAGCAAGTATTTCTTAGCAAACTCGAGCAGGGATTACGCCCCATAAGTCTTACGGGCTCTAAAGAGATAGGCTTATAATTCGACACTTGGTTAACAATTAACATTTCCAACCCCTGAAAGATGTGTCTGCTCTACGGAGTATTCCGACAGGAGTTTGTACTGTAAACTCCATTCATCGCCGTTGCAGCTAATGGATACAATCCATATCCGGAACTGATCCACAACATGTCAGCCTTGACCACTCTCCGGGCTGTCCCTCGTATTCGTGACCCAGTAATGGTACTGTAATGTTCATGTCCACTCTTCGCTGCACCCTTAGCCTTGCTCGAGGTCAGATCGATTGGATGCCTCGTGCCATCGGGTTACACCGAGCATTGGGTTGACTAGTGAAGTGAATCGGCCGAACCATGCAATGTCAGACTTGTCAATGCATAGATATGGAATCATAAATATCAGTAGTCACGCGGTGTGCAATTTAACCCGGACCCGGGGGGCATATTTGTGTGGATTGCCAAAACAGAGGGTGAAACTAAGTAAGGATTGTCGCCTAGAGAGTCCTCGAGTGTTTATGTCAGCATCGTTTAGTGTCGAGATTAATCAATAAGCTGCACACTGCGTGCAGGCCTGTCTGGTAACGCTTCCATAGGCGCCATGAGAGGAACCCGCCGCAACTACAAATACAACTGCCTCCGACTCCTTCCAGCTGAATTTGGACCTGCAGACTTGTCTAACAAACCTTAGACGGTTTCTACTCTAATGATCATGGCCCCTTATTCGGCTTTTCTTCCACTTCTTCTTGCCAACGCCGTCCAGGCTTGGCTTCCTCAGGACCGTGACTTGGCAGCCTTCAACCAGACGGCTCGCTTCGAGCAGCTTGGCAAGCGCTATGAGCCTTCTCTGCCTGGCGGGGTGACCAAAATCCGCGGCGTCAACTTCGGCGGTGAGTTCAGAAGTCGATGTTGTTGAGGAGAAATGCTAAGATTATCCTTCTTTAGGTTGGCTTATTTGCGAGCCGTGGTTGATGAGAGATACATGGGAGAATAAGTTGCAGTGCGGCAAGTCGGTTTCTGAGTTTGACTGCATGAACGACCATTACAAGGGAGGCAATCGCGAAACTGGCAACCAGAGGTTTGCGGATCATTGGAGGGATTGGATCAACACGGATACTGTTCAATCCGTTCACGATGTCGGCTTGAACACCATTCGCATCCCCATCGGCTACTGGTCGTTCACTGATATCGTCGACAAGAGCGAGCCCTTTGCCGACGGCAATCGCATGCTTCCCTTTCTCGACGCCGTGGTCAAGAAAGCTGCCGACCTGGGTCTCTACGTCATCATCGATCTCCACGGGGCTCCTGGTGGCCAACAAGAGGACGTCTTCACTGGTCAGAACAACAAGCCTGCTGGCTTCTACAACGACTTCAACTTTGGCCGTGCTGAGAAGTGGCTTTCATGGATGACAAACCGTATTCACACCAATCCCGCATACAGGAATGTCGGCATGCTCGAGGTCCTCAATGAGCCTGTTTCTAGGCACGACGGCGGTAACCGATACCCAGCTCCCGGCCAGGATCCAGGCCTGGTGCAGAAGTTCTACCCAGGCGCACTCAAAGCGGTCCGCGACGTCGAGGCCCGCCTGAATATCGCCAATGGCAAGAAGCTCCACGTCCAGTTCATGTCCAGCAAGTGGGACTCGGGCGACGCCCGCACGAACTCTGCCGTGAGAAACGACCCCATGGCTGGCTTCGATGACCACAACTACATTGGTTTCGCCTTGGGCAACAACGCCGGGGACCAAAACCGACTCATGCGCAGCGCATGCACCGACTCTCGTGTTGTGAACGGCCAGGACTTTGCGATCACGGGTGAATGGAGCATGACATCCAATGTCGATTGGAATGACGGCAACTTCTTCAAGAAGTTCTTCACGGCCCAGCAGCAGCTCTACGAGAAGCCCGGTATGGATGGATGGGTGTACTGGACCTGGAAGACCGAGTTGCAAGACCCCAGATGGACTTATTCTCACGCGACAGCTCTGAAGTACGTCCCAACCGATGCCGCCGGATTAGAGAAGAATGTGTTCCAGGATGTCTGCGCCGGGTTCAGATAGGAGCAGGGTCAGAGTTGAGGAGTGTCATGTGAACATGACACGAGCCCCCCGTCTGGGCTCGGAGAATGTAACTTGACGTTCAACTCTAGAGCGGCAGGAACAGCAAGAGAGGCAACTTTAGCATCTGCAGAGCCCAGGATTATAGACCTACGCAAGTTGACAACATGGAGATGGAGTGCTTCGGGAGAAGTGAATCCATTATTGCGGACGCGAGATTGATTAGGTCTCTAGACTTGTTTAATACGCTGCCATTCAACTAAACCACATTCTCTATCAATGTGATACAATCAAGCGAATACGGTCTGAGCAAATGTCCACTTCACACTAAGACGACAAGCAGATGAGCGAGTGGCACACGGAGGCTGTTCCCGTAGAAATTTCAATCAAATTTAGTTACAGTGGTTAGACATAAATTTCTCCCGGGCTTGTGCAGATAGACGGTGAGAAATTCTAGATACTATATTAAACTTGCCTGATATACGGAGTAGTTCAATGCTCTTTAGACTTTAAAGAGTTCGTCCAATAGCGGGGCACCAGACGTTGCGTCATCAACAAGCACCGCCCCTCCAGCTTCGTACCCGGCCCACCTCCCTCACCTGATGCACGGCAACATCTCTAAAACAACACCTGCACTCGCATAAAATGGCACATCCTCATAGCCAAGACGACCTGGAACTCAGCTCTCTCAGCGACGGCGGCTCAGAAGACGACAGCCCCAGCGGCCCCCTACTCTCAGACCCGGACCTGCCGCTCACCATGGCCCAACCCGCCGCTGCCGCCCCGGCGCCGAAACCGAGATGGCTCGACCCCCGGCCCTCCCGGTGGTGGTCCCGCTGGGCTTCCTCACCTGTGTTCCAGCGCTTCACCGAGCGGTTGAAGCATCTTCTGCGTCCTCGGCTTACATGGCGCTACGTCGTCTGCTCCATCATCGGCGTCTATGTCCTATACTGCTTCGTCACATGGCAACCGTTCTTCGCATCGGCTCTGCCGGCATACTCGGGCCCGCACGATGTCGGCGCCATAGACTTGGAAATCCCGCTCGAAAAGCCGAGGCGGATTTCAGACACGTTAGTAAAGAGCACCAGAGAGCCGGCGTTTGAAGTCCAGAGCGTCCTCTTCACCGTGTATTACCCTGCCGTCAAGGGCGCGCGATCCAGCGCCTCCCTCCATCCCTGGGTTCCGAGACCGCTGAGCCTCACAGCAGAGGGATATGCTCGAGCCGCAGGCGTAAACAACGTCCTCATCCGGCCCATCTTCACCTTTGCCCTCTGGCTTCTTGTCGGCAGCGTCAAGATCCCCGCCAGAGTGGACGTGCCCATCCTCGGCTCCAACACGGAAAATGGCGACAAGTTCCCCGTCATGGTCTTCTCGCACGGCAGCGTCAGCTCCAGGACAGACTACACACACTACCTCGGTGAACTCGCCAGCCGCGGCCACATCGTCGCCGCCCTCGAGCACCGCGATGGCAGCTGTCCCGGCACCCTCGTCAAACTCAACGACAAGCAGGACCGCCGTGTTGTGCTCCTCAAGGGGCGTGACCTGCTATCCGACCCGCCTATGAACGACACCATCCTCAAGAAAGAGCAGCTCGCATTTCGCTCCGCAGAGATGCTCGAGACCATCCGCGTCCTCCGAGATATCAATGACGGCAACGGCTGGCATATCTTCACCTCAAGCTCCCGCAAGGAAGGCCACGCCCTCGCCGCGTGGGCCAACCGCCTCGACTTCAACCAGCTCACCATCGGCGGCCACTCATACGGCGCAACAGGCGCCCTCCAGGTCCTCAACACGGCTAACAAAACCGCTTCCAACCCTGCCATCGGTGGCATCGCCCTCGACCCCGGCAAATCCAGCGGCCAGATCAACACCGACGTCCCCGTCCCGCTGCTCGTCGTACACTCCAACTCGTGGTCCAAGTCGCACAGCATCTTCTTCGGTCGCCCGCACTTCGATGCCATCCTCGAACTCGTCCGCGATGTGCGCGACAAAGTCGGCGCGGCGTGGTTCCTCACCAGCATAGGAACGGCACACCCCAGCGTGACGGATGCGCCTCTACTAGAGCCGCTGCTCTTGAACTTTGCCACGGGGGCTACGGCAGATGTGCGCAAGGCGCTGGGGGAGTATGTCAAGGTGACAATAGACTTCCTCGACTATTTGAAGAAGGGCGAGAAGAATGGCATCTTGAAGGAGGAGGTGACGCATGAACATTATGGGGAGTGGGTGAGTGAGGAGCGAAAGAAGAGCTTTCCCAAAGAGTTGGCAGAGTATTGGGAGGTCCACGTGTGTCCAATAAACCAGAAACAATAGCTTCTTACTGCTTCAATTCAAGAAGTTGCGCACAACTAGAATAATTACCAGCTTAATCTTTGCTCGAGGGATTTCTTTCCCACTGGTGGCTGCTTGCTGACTCTTTAGCTCCTCTCAAATCCCATCACAGCCTCGCTCACGGGAGCCATTGGCCAAATCATGTATCAGAACATCTATGCCGTCTTTGTATGTCTAAAGTTCATGTCTCGTTACTTGAAATACCCGTGTGGCCAACGCCCGTGCACCTTCATAACTCATGTACAAAAGTAACAATGACCTCGTCTCTGAATCTACTAAACACCCTCGCCCAGCTAATCATTAGTTATTACCCTTCCTCATGCACGCAACACCCCTTCAGGCTCCCCAAGAATCTCCAGCATATTAGAGAAACGCCACGGGTGAGCTGCCAAGTCCGCTGCCTCCACCATCCGTCCGCTTGCGCCGGCTGCTCAGGAACATGTCCACCATCGTCTTGCTGCCCATCACCTGAGCATCCAAGTCAGGGCCCTTTGTTCCTTCTCCCAAATTTTCCATTCTCTCCCATCCCAGTTGCATCCTGGGCGTAGAATAGCTCGAATCATATCCTGATCTCAGGGCAGGCGACCCAGTAGCTGATCTGGAAGACTGCATTTCTGTCATAGCAACAACCCCAGGGCTCGACTTGGCAGGCGAGCCTTGCCAACCAGTAAAGCGTGTCCGCGAACGGCGTTTGACCATCGCTTCCTCGGGAGTCGAGGTGAGGCGGCCCATGGTATTGAGAGACCGCATACGATGAACCTCATTTGCCAAGCCAGTATCTTTGGTGTCGCTTTTTGAACTGACCAACGGAAGAGAAGGTACCGTCCGCAGAGTACTTCTTGGTGGAATAGATGGAGGTCGAGCTTTCAGGTAGACTCTGGTAGCAGGGTTCGGTGATGCATTCTCATCATGTCCCACGAGAGCTTTGCGAAATAGCTGCGCCGAATTTTGTGTGTCTTGGGCAGGCTGGGCATTTCCTTTCACGTTGCTCAAAGGGCTGCGGTTACCTGCTCCTTCCCTCGTCGATGCAAGAATATCAGGCGGGGATCCCATTGAGGCGCCCTCTCTGACATGCCCTAGCCGTGGCAGCATGCCGGTGCCTTGTCTGCCGGTCTCGCCCCTGGTAGGTGTCAGGGGTGCCTCGAACTTTGAGACCTTCGAGCTGAGCCACGTCTTCCACTCGACCGAACTTGCTGTGGATGTATCGCGTTGGTGCTGATGAGTCGGCCGATAAAAAGGCAATTCGCTTACCATGGCACCATCATTATGAACGCAAGTTGTGGACCTCTCCACCTGGGCCGATACGACCGAGCCTGGTCCGGTAGTGGTCGTCTTGATATCCTCTGTCGTACAAGAGTATACACTGTCTGCATCTCCCACCCGGATATCTCGCTCTGAGCCTGCGCTGCTGTTCCGACGGGTAGGAAGACTCAAAGCCGACAGAGAATGCAAATACTTCGTTCCAGGTAACCCCCCTTGTTCGTGTTCTGGGGAGGTCTTCATGCTATCTCGCAGAGCACGACGGTAAGGGCTCGGAGAGCGAAATGAATGACAGGTCGGGCTCGCAAAGAAGGCCGAGGTTCTCTGAGTGATCGTTCTTGAGGGTTCACATCCACCGAGTACACTAGCACGACCGCCCTCCAGCTGCGCTCTGGTGTCGCTTGCGCCCAAACTTAAAACATTCTCCCGTGTGACAGTTTCAGTGCTCGGGCGTGAGTATTTCAAATCAGAGGTCGGTTCCTCAGAAGATGTACTCGAGTTGACAGATGAATGGTCCTCAAAAACATCATCATCCGCCTGAACACATCGAATAGTGGAGGAAGCCCACTGTCGAGTTCTAGTCTGGTGGCTTGAGCTGCTCCGATCTGGGACGCTTCCAGGAGACAGATTATCTGTGTGGAGCTTGGCCTGAACACTCTTGTCTTCTGGACTCTTGTCGCCAAGTCTTTTCATGAGGGCCGAGTACACACGCTCGCTGTCGATTGCCATCCCGGTCAATACCTCTTGCCTTGCAACTCCATCATCTATCGAGTCAGTTGGACGAGACGAGGAAGAGATGTGCGTGCCGTTCTCCTTGATAACAGAGAGACGCTGTCGTTCCCACTCCCCCAGCGCACCAATGCTCGCGACTGTGTTTGTAACTGAGTCTGTCCAGCTAGTGACACGGGATCTGTCGTCGCAAATATGTAGCTCGCCGCTTTCGAGACTCTCGACGCTTCCTTTTCGGGATCTGAGCTGCTGGTTCGAAGGCACATCATGTAACGAAGGAACATGCGAAGCGACTCGAAACATGGAAGCCTCCTCGGTTGCTTCGATATTGTCGAAATGCAAGCAGCTTTCCGCATCCGAATCGTTCGTAGCAGCGTCTTGATCCTGTTCTTGCTTCTCTGATCCGGCAGTGCTCTTCCCTCTGGTGAAAAGACCTTTCAATTTCGACCTCAAGCTATGAGAAACTTTTCGCGCCGTCTTTCGGATCCTCTGTTGCTTGGAAATGGAAATACTGTTGGTGGAGAACGTTGAGGACAGCGCCGTGCTGTTATTGCTGCTGTTTCGAAGGGACTTGCGAAGCCCCGTGGAGCCTTCGCTTCGCGTGTTTCTTGTCCGGGACAGTGTGGATGGCTGCGTTTTCGATCTCTCTTGCTCTTCAAGTTGCCGAAATTTCTCCCTAGCAAGCTGCACTGCAAGGTCATTTTCAGCGCGGCTGCTCGACTGTGAGGTAGCCTTCCCCCGGCGATTCTTGAGAAAACTCATTGAGTTCGAGGCCCTTAGGCCGGTAGTAGGAAGAATCGGGGTTTTCAACGGCTCATTCTCATTATTCGTGGGCAAGAAAAGCGAGTCGGTAGGTGGCAGGCGGCCCTTCATAGGCATGTTGTTGTTGGAAGAGCAGCCAGTCGTCATCGGTCGTGACGAAGTAAGCATTGACTTGGACTTTCGAAGTCTTCTGAAGGAGGAGGGCATGGAGACGGCATCGTCTTCGGGGTTGTAGCACGCGTCGGGTGGATGCAGAGATTCGAGGTAACGTCGCGTAAGGGAGTAGTTGTTCGGCCTTTCTCCATGGAATGACATTATCGAGGAGGGTCTAGTGTTTGCGTCCGCCAAAACATGGATCCGCGAGGTTGCCTTTGTGGGCGAATCTCGGCCTTCACTTGCCCTTGACGCCAGAGTTCTCCGTGGGCGAGCCGACGGACCAGCAAAGCGAACACTTTGCTGCCTAGAAACAGTTGCTGAACTGCCGTGCTGGCTCCTGACACTGTCCCTTCGCTCCAAGCTCTGCCTGACCAAGCTGGCAGTGCCGTCGCTCTTGTCGGGAAAGAAGCTCGCGGGGTCCCGCGGTATGGGCACCATCTCGCCGCTGGGTCTCCCCTGAGCTCGATAGTAGGACAGCAAGGCCGCAATGTTCGCGTCTCGTTCGGCAGTGACGGGATCAATGAACTCGAAAGCGTGGACGGGGGAACGAACAACGGAACTGGTCGATTTGGTTCGACTCAGTGGGCGGCGATTTTTATTTCGAGAGCTGTTGCGTCGGAGCATGTCTCACTCGTAAAGTGGCCGAGTCTGAAATCCCAGAAGTAAGAGGCTGGTTGGATAAGGAGACTGGAAACGTCGTTGCAGAGGGACGTGTGCGTCAGTGAAGGTATCTTGGACAGACAACTGAGATAAGTCGAGCTGGGAGCGTTGAAGTGTTGAAGCGTACACTCGAGAAAAGAACAGTATGAAGAATGAAATAAATGTCCAGTTGATGATTATGGCACGGAATGAGAAAGAGTTTGAAGGAGGACATTTGTGAGTCGATGAGATTGCCGCAATGGCGAGTCCAGAGGCGGATGGGAAGAGGGAAGGAACGACAGCCAACATCATGGTTCAACTTTGGCAGGCACTACTCGTAAGTCAACAAACCAAAAGACAATAGCAACAGTGCATGACTTCGACAATTAACAGCAAGGTAATCAGCAGGAGTGGCACCATAAAAGAGACCAAACACGGAAGTTGGTACAACGCAGGTACATGCGATCTAAACACCTTCACTAGAGAAACCAGATCTCATACAATAAGGAAATGTATTCTTGTCGATACGAGCAAGGCCTAAAATGCAAACCCGCTCTCATGGGCCAGACCCATGCAATCAAACGCACGATGCGACGACAAGTAATACCGAAAGAGCGCAAGCGCTCAAAGAGACATCAATGTTACCCAAACCAAATGACCCAGCGACCGAATGCCCATCCGTGTTACCAACTAAAATGCATAACCAATTACCCAAACAATGATGTAGACTATAGATAGATCTTACATGTTAATCTCCTTGAGGAACTGCTCCAGCTCCTCATCGACGAGGTCGTGGATCTTCTTGGAGAACTTCTCGGCCTTGTTGCCGAACTTCTTGGCGCTCTTGGTAAGCTTGCCAGAGACAACATCAATATCTTGCTCGACGGCGTGCTTGATCTCCTCAATGGGAGAAGATGGGGAGGCCTTGTTGACCTTGTAGCCACCAGTTTCAACGATCTTCTTGTAGTCGTTGCAGCCACCACCGTTCCAGGCAAGCAGGTTGGGGGTATCGGAGGGAATGTCAGAGAGGGCGTTCTCAGTAGCAACCGAGATGAGGTTCTCCTTCAGCTTCTTGGGGGTGATGGAAGCCATGGCGTACTCAGAGTCCTCGGCGGGCTGGAGGGAGAGGTAGTAGGCCAGAAGACCAGCAATATGGGGAGAGGCCATGGAGGTACCCGAGATGGTGTTGACGGCGTACTTGGAGCCAATCCAGGTGGACTGGATGTTCAGGCCAGGGGCAAAGATGTCAGTGCACTTGCCGTAGTTAGAGAAGTAGGCACGGCTGTCATCGAGAGCAGAGGCGCCAACGGTGACAGGCTCGGCGGCGGCAGCAGGGGAGTAGTTGCAGGCATCAGCGTTGTCGTTGCCAGCAGCGACGGCAAAGTGAACACCAGTGCGGACGGCAGCGTTGACAGCGGCGTCAAGAGCCTGAGTCTTGCCACCACCAAGAGACATGTTGGCGACAGAG
Source organism: Fusarium cyanostomum (assembly GCA_014824385.1). Lineage (NCBI taxonomy): Eukaryota > Fungi > Ascomycota > Sordariomycetes > Hypocreales > Nectriaceae > Fusarium > Fusarium cyanostomum. The sequence continues at coordinate 42,812 of JABCKW010000025.1, read as the reverse complement.
CCCTTGAAGCCCTTGCGCTTACCGTCCTTGGCCTTCTTCTTCTGCTCAAGATGGCTGGTGGCAGCATACTCGACACCCTTGACGACGTCCGACATGGAGCCGGAACCGTTGGATCGAAGGACCTTGACGGCATAGACATTGGCCTTCTTGGCGACGCCGTACTTCTTGCCGGCGACAGTACCAGAGCAGTGAGTGCCGTGGCCATTGCCATCCTCGTCCTCATCACCAGAGGGGATAGTCTTGCCCCAGTGGGCACGGCCCTCAAAGTCGACGTGGTGGACGTTGGTTCCAGTGTCGACGATATAGGCATCGACACCCTCACCACCATCAGCGCTGAAGAGGTACTTGTTGAAGGTACCGAAGTTGAGAGTATCACGGTGAGAAATACGGGCGAGACCCCAAGGAGCCTGCTTCTCGGTCTCGCCGTCACACTTGTCCTCGACAATCATGTCCTTGCTCTGGACGGGGATCATGGTATGGACAAGAGTATCTCGCTCGATGAATTCAATCTGCATGAGGCGGTTAGCTTCGAGTGCTTGGTGAGGCATATAACGGGATTCAACTTACATCGGGATGATTCCGGACCTTCTCAATGATGGACTCATCAAAGTGGCCGGCGTAACCCTTGAAACCCTCACCAATGCTGAAGGTGTGCTTCAGACCGGAGAAGGTCTTCTCGGAGAAGGGAAAAGAACGCTTTCGCAGCTCAAGGCGCTCCTGCTCGCCGTTCTTGTGGACGTCCTGGATCCATGTGTGATGATCGTTCGCACCGGCATCATCAACGTGGTCCTTGAACTTGATGATGTACGAGTCCGGGATGGTCTCGGCCTCGATGGAGCTGAGGATGGGAGCGGCCTTGCCGTGGATGGTGCCGACGCTGAAGGAGGCAGCGCTGGCGACAGCCGCCACGGAGAGAGTGAGGGCGGTTCTCATGATGACGAAACCGCAAGGCACGAAGCGGCTAAAGCTGGAGTTGGTCTACCTGCGACGCAAAGAGAGGAAACAAAAAAAAAATCTGATGTCCTCGACCCTCTGAGTTGATGGAATCAGACGAGATCGATGCTGCAAAGGATGGGGAGGAGGTGATGAGATACGGAGAGGATGATGAAGGAAGAAGAAGCGATGGCGAGCAGCAGCTGGGGTAGATAAGCACGAGCGGCGTGCGACAGCTCCGGTGTTGCCTCAGCGGGCCTGGGGTGGGCAAGAAGGTGTGACGCATCTAGTCGCTAGGGTGGGCGATAACAGAGTGGCTGAGTGCCAGATATGGCTTAGCGCAGTTTGAAGTAACCAATACCCGTCTCCTAGGCAATGCGGTAACGGGGCCTGTTGGAGCCAAGGTACTTGTGAGCTCGCATGACAGTCCGTGTAAGTTGTTAGAGCTGGCACGGACCTCAACAAGGCCGAGCCGAATTGCAGCTCAGTCGCCTTGCACCCCAACAAATGGGCATGATCAAAGTGTATGACAGATATTACGGTGAATGCAAAGACAGCAAGAACACGGACGGTGTCAATCAACACTTTTCCTTTGCTACGAGTCGAACAAGAATCACTCTTCAACCTGCGTTCAGCTTGCGGAGAGTGATTGTCTCACCTCCACGGCTGTTCACGGACATACAAGTTGCGTTTGTCAGCCTTGGATCCAAGCCATTAAGGCCCTCGGCACAGGGGGACCGAGCCAACACAGCCGAGACAGTGAGGCAAATACAGTGCATCATGGCTTCGCAAGCACCCATTCTACTGTGCTCTGGCTTGCACCACCAAGGTATCCTGCTCGCGACATACGAAGCCCCACCCAAAAAGCACGGCAGGGCAAGCTTCAACAAGGTAAGGTACCTTCCACTTGCATTGCTTCACGCCAGAACCAAGTGTTCCTTACCCAGTGCCAGGAGCAGAATGCGGGGATGGCCTGGGCTCCGATTGGCCCCCACCGGCCTAATCCGCCTGATCCATCGAGTCAGACGACGTCCCTGGCACGTGCCTCAGGTTGCAAGCCCATGTCTCAAGCCCCAAGCCAGCAGCGCCTCAGACCCCGGCCGGTCTCGTCTATCCCAGTCCGTTCCCGGGGTTAAAGTTGTCCCTTTGACTCGAGGATACGATTCCTTGGAAAGACAATAAGAGGGAAGAAGACGTCATGATTCTGAGGTCAGCATTTCACACCAAGGTATCCGGAGCATCTGGGCCAAATGAACAGGTTGGCCAGTGCCCGTGCCTGGGCTGAGGTACGCAAGCTTAGTGCCCGGACTTCCTTACTCCGGACTTTGGAGTAGCTTGCTCTCTCTATCCGTACCTACTACGCAGTAGCTCTCGTCAGATAACGCCATTAATCGCTGCTCGTAGCTCATTCCAGGCATCGGGGCTAAAGTGTTGAGTTGCAATCAATCGATTGTCTGCTCTGGCTCGTCTTGTGCCCCCATGCTCGGCATTTTACAGTAGCATTGAGTTGATAACGTAAAGGCAGATCTCGGGTCATCTACATGTACTTGTTCCTGATGTACGAGCGATCCCACCTACACCTAACTCCGAGGTGGGTTGTGTGACCCGACATTGGTCCGATGTCACACTTCATCAACAATAAGTACATATTTAAAGAAGTGAAACCATCGCAAGGGCTCACTTGTTTGGATCACATAATGAGAAGATCTTACCTAGGTATACAGTCTTTCTTCAGACTTCCAGGTTATGTCTATTGCTCGGAGAAGATCGTGTTCTCCTTGGACCTTGGATAGGTTCGCACCCGATTACCCTGGACGAGAGTCTTGGTTTAGACCGACGTCAGTGAAACATGGCTCACTTCACAACGAAACATCTCTTTCCAAAGCAAATTGTCGAGAAATAGAAATCGAGATCCCGAAAAGTCATGCTGTTCAATATGTCCATTGTCCCTCCAATTCACGATTCTCTGCCTTAGGGAGGTACGTAACCTTAATCAGGTGCGCATCAGGTCGATAGCGAAAGAAAAAAGGAAAACATCGCACATTATCACAAGTTGACATTAGCATTCCTAGCCTAGGACTTCGCATTTGACTACCCTTCTCTTGTGTAGTTATTTTTTCATCCTATGTGCACGCACATGTCATCCAAGCTCCCTAACTCGAGCTTCGTCAGCTCAGACGATCCCTCCCAAACAAGGGTGCAAGCCTCAGAAGGAGGGGCCTTCGCCACAAGCCAAGCAAGCCACACCTCCAAGGCTGACCTCCGTGACGAGTCTCGAGCACAGGTAGGGTAGTGCAGGCTCCAGTTGTACCGGCTGTTTCGAGACACGCTCGCTAATTGCCAGCTTTCGTGCTTGTCTAGCACTCGATATCCCCTCTCCTCGAAATCTCCGCAAGGTTCTACTCGTCAGCTCGTGGCTGTAGTGCGCACCGTCCTTCCGTCCAGAGCTTCATGCGCCCCGCGCTCGCAGCTCCAACAAGTTCCAAATCTCACCTTCGATGCCGACGGCGACTGATAACAGCCTGGACCCTTGAAGGGCTCAGGGGAGGGCGGTTTCTGGAATGAACCCGTGATTTACGATTGTTACAATGGCCTCGATACCAAGAAGATACCGGTCGTCGACCTCGGTCTCGAATCCACCCAATACCAAGTCTTTTGAGATATTGAAGGGCCTGCTCGACACGCTCACCATTGACACGACCCTCCACCAAGAAAACGGATTCCCAGAGATTCCGACGCTGCTAAGAAAACTACGACACATCAATCAGCACGTCGCTGCGACAGCTTCGTCAGTCCATCAAGATGACTTCCGCCATGCTGGCGGCTTCGAGCACATCCTCAACCTGCTGCGAGCCTTTTCAGGCTATTACAACCCCGATAAACGAAGCGATGCAGATATGCTTGGTCTGTTCAAGCTGCTAGGAGATACTCTGAACGTACTTTCGACGGTCCTACGCGGACATACAGGCAACCGACGATTTTTCCGATATAGAGTTGAGGGAGGCGGTTGGGAAGCCCTGGAGCAGGTCATCGCAAGCATAGGACTTGGCGGAGCTGAACCCGACGCCTGGATAAGCTTTCACGTCTTTGGCAAGCTCCTCGCTTTCTCCCTCGATGACGATGCTCTTGACCTCCTCTGCCAGTCCATGGCGAAATCACTACGGACCGATAGCGAGAATTCGCCAAAAGACGATGATGACGACAGTGCGGAAGAGCAGTGGGATCTGGTATTGGCCAAGTCTGCCGAGAATATCGCGCCTGGCGTACGGGAGGTTGTGAACGCCAAGACCATAATACGGCATCCTGAGATCCTCAGAGCAGTCGTCAGTTTCTGGACGGCCATCCCACGGATGAAAGATGGCCCAGCAAACCCGGCTTCCTTGCTGGTCCTGGAGACGATTCATTGCGTTATCGCGGTCTCTATATTTAACCGGGCTGCTGTGCATTCCACTGGCGCCCTATCCCAATTTCTCAAAGTCGCCTTCAACTCTGATTCGGCGTTGAGCCCTCCGGAACGCGAGAAAGTCCTGGCCATCTGCAAGATGCTCATGTTCTTGGGCGTCAACGAGCCGGCCGATACACAGTTTCTACTATCAACGCCTGGTTCTGAGGCTTCCGAGTTTTGCCTGCAGATGACATCCAAGCATTCAGGTCCTCCATTCTTCCAGTTTGATCTCTCTTTACATGGTCATTCTTCTCTCGAATTGGCTAATCTTGGCCGCTCGTTTCCGCCCCAATCCAGTGCAGGATACACCTTTACAGCTTGGATTCGAGTAGACAGCTTCGACCCAACTGCACATACAACCATCTTTGGTGTCTACGACTCTACGCAATCATGCTTCTTACTCATGTACCTTGAAAGAGATACCCACAACTTCATCCTTCAAACATCCGTCACCTCTAATAAGCCGAGTGTGCGCTTCAAGTCCGTTTCATTCAAAGAGAAGAGATGGTATCACATCGCCATCGTTCATCGCCGACCCAAGACTATGACTACCAGCAAGGCGTCCCTCTATGTCAATGGCGAATTCTCGGAACAAATCCGTAGCAACTATCCTCATACGCCACCTCTGTCTACTGGGACAAATGAGAGCTTCGCCTCGTTCAACTCGAACCAGACCAAGACCAACCCCGTTCAAGCCTTTATTGGCACCCCCAAAGATCTTTCCAACCAGGTAGGGTCTGGTCTCGTATTCTCACGGTGGTCACTTGCTTCCGCACATCTCTTTGAGGACGCTCTGAGCGATGACTTCCTCGCTGTTCACTATGGCCTTGGACCACGGTACCAGGGCAACTTTCAGGATAGCTTGGGAGGCTTCCAAACCTACGAGGCATCGGCGACTCTGGGCTTGCGAAACGAGATTGCACATTCAGGAAAGGGCGAAACGTCCGACATTATCAGAGCTGTTCGCGAGAAAGCGGGCTCGCTACTCCCAGAGTCCAAGATTTTACTCAGCATTCTGCCTTCGGCAACTTTCCCAGAGAACGTTCAGTTCTATGACACTGGACTCCTGCGGTCACTGCCAAGAAGCTGCTCCCGCAATCTCTTCCGAGCATCAAACCAAGAGGGCGCGCCCCTGGCCATGAACTGTGCCGTCCCAAGTCTTCCCGACTCTCTGTTCAGAGTTCAAGGCCTTCTATCGTTCCGAGGCAGCCCTATTGTCGCTGTCCCATCTTACCTGGATGAGAACCTGTGGCGACTAGCTGGTTTCACCCCATTAGCATTGAAGCTCTTCGAGAGGGCTTCTTCGATTGAGGAGACTGTTCGGGCAGCTGAAATGCTCTTTTACTGCATTCGCCAGAGTTGGAGAAACAGCGAAGCCATCGAGAAGGACAACGGGTACGGCATCTTGGCTATGCTTCTGCGCGTGAAGCTGGGGCATGGCGGCAGCGGCGGTGATGCCACCGTCTCTCGGCTCCAGATCATGAACGAGGATCGCGATCGATTGGCTTTCCAGCTTCTGAGCTTGATACTTGGTTTCGTTGGATACAATCACGCAGAGCCCATGGAGTCATTCATTATCAACCCACTCGCTTACCGCATCTTGCTCATTGACCTAGATATCTGGCGCAAGTCAGCACCTCGCATCCAAGAACTATACTACAAACAATTCGTTACATTTGCCGTCAAGAGCAAGTATCATGAGTTCAACAGTCGGAGATTGATTAGGATGAGTCAGTCACAATACCAAGGTATATGTCTCGAGCAGTTCTAACGAGATACAGGAATTGTCAAGAGGCTGCTAGATGCAATGAAAGGAGAGGTGGTGTCGGAAGATACCATATCTCATTTCATGGGCGCCTTCGAAGTTCTCGTAACGTCAAACTTCAGCCAAGAGGTTATGAGGTCCTTATCCTTGTTCATTACCTACGCTTTTCACTCACCACCTTCTTCACTGCCACGCAGCCCACGACCCCTTTCAGCAGTGTCGAGGTCAAGTACTCCGGTTCCTCGGCGAAGAGGAACACCGACCGATCCTAGTCTATCCGCGGTCTCATCTTCTGGCCTGAAGTTTTTGACCAAAAAGCAGCTGGGAGTCAAGGTCTTGAGCATGTACTCGCGCATCTTATGCGAGAAGGGCAATCCATCTCATATCAAGAAATTTGCACGGACTGTAACGAACAAGGTGAGAAGCCTTGCGTGCACACGTATCACTCGTGCTAATGTTGGTAGTGGCTGCTGTATTTACTGGCGGAGGATGATCCAGAGGTAGTGGTTCATGGTTGCAAGATCTTGGCACGACTACTCGTGATTCATGGATCAAACTACACCTCGAAATTTGCTGGAAAGTCTGGAGGATTCATCATCATGTCAAACCGGCTCAAGCGTTTCTGGGATATGCCAACCTTGTGGCCGATCTGCTTTAGCATCCTATTCGGTTACGACGTCGCCGAGATCAACTTTGACAGGAACTTTGACTTCTTCAGCCTCTTGGAAACGTTTGGCAAGCGCAAGGTTGTCTATCCGGAGTCCTTGTCTGTCATTACCGCAATGCTGCAGCATGGCTTAAAAGATGTTATGAGATACCAGGACGACCCGGACTCGCCAGCAACACACGTCGATCCGGTTCAAACACTGAAGAAGTATGCATCTGCCAAGGAACTCCGACCGCGAGCAAACTCCATGGACTTAGCTACAGCCCTCGAAACGCGACTGAACTTTTCGAGAGATAGTGAACGTGTTGCGAGCTATGCTGGGGTTCTTCACACGGTGATTCGCTTCTTGTTGGACCTCCATGAGCGCTCGACAGAGTTTAGAGACTTTGCCTTGAACTCAGAATGGGTGAGATTGTTGCTCGCTGCGCTCTACCCCATAGTCGTCAGCGCCGATGGAGTCACACCTGAAACCGAGTTGAATTCTGGAGATGGCGCTCTTACCTTCGAAGGAACCGATGTCATCATCCGCCCTATTGGCGGTAGCGGTTCGAATGCGACACCCATTGTACGAACAACAAGCGTTGACCCGATTCCGTCGCCTCAGTCAACACCTCCCAAGGGCACGCCTCTTAGGAGAGCATCGTCGTTCATTCTTCTCACAGCACACAAATCACCCGTGGGTCCTAGTTCAGCACGTCTGAATCCCGCGCTGCCGCCGTCAAAATCGATAACAACGAAGAGGCCCAGCAGCGATATTTTGGATGGCCTTCTCGACCTGGTAGTAAACGTCTTCATGGATCAACTTCTTTCGCGGAAAGACTTTCCGGGCTTTGGACTGTTCACCAAGGTTCCCCCAGGCTTCCGAGAACACCAAGCTTACTTTGAGTCTTATATCCTGAAGAATGTGATCGCCCAGCTGACGAACAACATCCAACTGAATCAGAAAGCCATTTGCGAGCCTCGAATTCTGACCAATTTGTCGAGGTTTTGCCTCCACATGTCAGAAGCGATCTTTGAGGGGTGGTTTATGAATGGGGCGGAGACCATGATTGACTTCATCGGCATGCTGCTGGAGTTCTTACAGCGTCCCGATATTTCTACCCTCAAAAGTGTTCGCCTTTGCAGTCAGGCAGTCAACACGGTCCGGAGCTGTCTGCTCAGGATTATTCTTCTCAGGTTATCGGACCTTGATAGCCCGGAGACCACAGTCGTCGAGGCTAAGCAGTTCATGGGCAAGATGGCATACTGGCAATTGTCTGTCCTTGGCTGCTTTTCTTCCGAGGATGACTTCCTTAAACTTTTCTGGTACCAGCTATACACAAAGCTCATTGGCGACAGAATGCCTCTCCGTCTTGCGGCAGCCAACTTCTTGCGCATCATCCTGGTTCAGAAGCCAGAGGAATCTGTAGCCTTGATACGCTCATGCATGTCACCAGACCAGAAGCAGCTTACGAAGGAGTTTCAAAAGCTGACAGGCGTGGATGATGAGTCCTTTGTTGAGTGGGTTGACAAACATCGGCCATCCTTGGATGTCCTGTTCTTTGGCGGAATGTCAAAGACGTGGGAAGATTTTGTTAGTGCAGAAAACATCCGTACCGCTGAGACGGCCAAAAGCCGTTTGACCAAGCGCAAGGAGAAGCTCAGATCATGGCACGCCGAGAACATCAGTACGGATAAAGTCCTGCTCAGCCATGACATTGGCAACAGCGCTTGGATGAAGAGCATCTATAACTCAGAGTACTTCAAGTACCATCGCATCATGCAGGATCAGCAGGACGACCTCGTCTTTCTAAGCGCAGCATACAAGAAGATGGAACGAGATCTGAGGCGTCCCGGCGCAGTGTTCAGCCAAGCATCGCCGCCCAAGTGGAAGCTCGACCGAACAGAAGGGCGGAATCGGATGCGACTCAGGGTGCTCCCGGACTACACAATGAAGGCGGACGAGTACCAGCCGAAGAGAAAGACAAGCGAAGTACTGCAGACTCTCCGCATCAACACATCGGCAAGCCCGGTGCCCTCCATCTCGGCATCCGCTGTGACACCCACTCGGTCCCGGTCATCCACTGCCGTGGACGGCAATACCGAACCTCCTCAATTCACCGACGAGCCAGAGTCTGCCACAGACCAGGCGGAGCAACGCAACTCGGGCGTTGCCCCTGAAGACGACTTTGAGCTTGTGGATGATCCAAACGACCCAAATGAGGGAGATGAAGGCTTCGAAGATAAGAACCGCAAGGTTATGCGACGGCTAGAGCGCGGGGACCAAGTTCAATCCGCGTACAACATTTCTCGCATCATTGGACTGGAAGCATGTGAGGGCATTCTGATAATAGGCAAAGATGCTCTCTACATGATGGACAATGTGTTCCAGTGCGCCAGCGGCGACATTGTCAACGTCTGGCAAGCTCCTCTGGAAGAGCGCGACCCGTTTTCTCAGATCGTCACTGACGCGAAAACGTCTGAGAAGCGGCAGAACAACAAAGAGCAAGAGTCGAGACACTGGCGGTGGCATGACGTGATCAGCATTTCGAAACGCCGGTTCCTATTCCGGGATGTTGCAATTGAGTTCTTCTTCACAGATGGTCGCAGTTATCTTTTGACTACGATAAACCCAGTGCTTCGAGATGAACTGTTCATCAAGATGCTCAGCAAAGCCCCTCATACGAGTGGTGCCAACACTCTCCCCAATCCTGAAGATGCCTGGCGTTTGGAGTCGCTCAAGGTTGTTGACGAATCTCCTCAAGGCTTTGGGTCCAAGTTTGGCACGTTTTTCAACGCTTCGCCCTGGAACCCGATCCTCAAGAGATGGCAGAAGGGCGAGATATCCAACTTTCATTACCTCATGATGGTCAACACCATGGCTGGCCGAACCTTCAACGATCTCACCCAGTACCCGGTTTTCCCATGGATTCTGGCAGACTATACCAGTGAGGACCTTGATTTGGAGGATCCCAATACCTTCCGGGACTTGTCGAAGCCGATGGGTGCTCAGACGCCACAGCGAGTCGGCGGATTCGTGGAGAGTTACACTGCATTGGAAGAAATTGGGGAGATTCCTTTCCATTATGGTACCCACTACTCTTCTGCCATGATCGTCTCGTCGTACCTAATCCGGTTGCCGCCATTTGTCCAATCCTACATCCTACTTCAAGGAGGGAGCTTCGATCACGCTGATCGGTTGTTCCAGTCGATCCCCGAGGCATGGAAATCGGCGTCTGGCAGGAACAAAGCTGACGTGAGGGAGCTGATTCCCGAATTCTTCTGTCTTCCTGAGTTTCTGACCAACATCAACGGATACAACTTTGGTAATCGGGAAAGCAACGGCGTCAAGGTTGACCATGTGGAACTTCCACCCTGGGCCAAGGGTGATCCAAGAATCTTCATTGCCAAGCACCGAGAGGCACTGGAGAGTCCCTACGTCAGCGAAAACATGCACAAATGGATTGATCTTGTCTTTGGGTACAAGCAGCGAGGCGAAGCGGCCGTGGAAAATCTTAATGTCTTCCACCACCTCTCGTACCGCGGCGCAACAGACCTGGACAGCATCACGGATGCCAAGGAGAGGGCTATCCTTGCTGGTGTAATCCACAACTTTGGACAGACACCGCATCAAGTGTTTATGAAGCCTCATCCCGCTCGGGAGCACGTGCGATGTCCCATTCGAAGGCTTGACACTGGTGTTTTTTCTCTAGGATGCCTGCCCAACCCCCTCCTCGGTAAGAAAATTCGAGCTGTCTTGTTCGTGCCCTTCAACTGACTCCCAGCAGAAAGCCATGAGCGTGTAGCTTCCCTGATCTATGCCCCCAAGCTGGACCGCCTACTGTGCGCTTCACCATTCCGTCTCAACTTCCCACCCTATGACAAGTTCCTCGAGTGGGGATACGCCGACAACAGCATTCGCTTCTTCTTCAGCGACAACCGGAAGGTAACACGCCACTACATTCCTGACCATGGCCGTCCCGCTAACTCACGAAAGCCGGCCGGCCTGTTTGAGAACCTCCACATTGGACAGATCTCGTGCGCCTGTTTTGCCGACTCCAAGACGCTGATCACCGCCGGCGAGGACTGCGTCGTGTCGGTCTATGCGCTTCAGACATGCCCAGGCAAACCGGTGGAGTTGCTGCCAAGGTCCAGCCTGTTTGGACACAAGTCACCGGTCACGACCATTGCGGTGAGCAAGGCGTTTAGCACCTTCTTGACTGTCTCGGCGGATGGACAGGCATTCCTGTGGGATCTCAACCGACTCTCGTTTATCCGCAAGCTGCCACTGGTGCGTCCTGTCGAATCTGCTCGCATCAATGACATCTCGGGCGAGATTCTCTTGTGTTCTGGACCGAATGTGCTCCTGTACACCCTGAACGGCACCCTTCTCCTGGATCAGAACGTATGCTTTGACCAAGATGACTACATCCACTCATGCGCCTTTTACGAGGGCGCTGGAGACGAGTGGCTCGACAACTACCTCATCTTCACGGGTCACAAGCGAGGCCGAGTCAATGTCTGGCGACGCAGCATTGTTGGCAATCGATGGACGCTGGAGCTCCTCAGGAAGCTCGACCATGTGGACTACAAGAACGACAAGGGGGCTAACACAGAGGCCGGCATGACGTGCATCAGTCCGATGCCAGCGTGCGTTTACACGGGCGATGAGGATGGCCGAGTTGTAAGCGTGCCTTATTTTTCGGTGTGTATCGACACTGACATGTTTCTAGTACGAATGGAATTTCATGAGCAGGGAAAGATAGAGTCTCGCCCTTCCAAGTCGGACATCAGTGCGGAAAAGTCGCCGCAACAGCTCGCTGTGACGAGTGTCTGGTGGCATATCACGGCATCGGGGGAGGATATTGTTGTTTCTTGACACATCGCCAACGGTGTTTCTTGTGTCCCCCCCTAGCATGTTAGGGACATTGGCTCGCGCAAGCGGGCGGGTATATATAACGAATGCCTGGGCACAAAAGTGTAGAAAATCGAATTGGAGCGTCAATTGCTGGATGGGACCTCAGCGTCCCTCCATTCCTCTATGGTTCCTCCGCGCTGTCTCAAACGCCGTAGTTTGTACAAGGTTGCGCTCCTTGAGCGTGATATTTCCATCCCTTCCTCTTCAATCCGACACATTTAGTCGTCGTAGCCGGTAAGCTGTTTCCGGGGACCAGAGGGGACTGTTTCCGCATCGTTAGCAGAGCTACCCATTCACGACGGCGGCTGTCGGGGGCAACGCACTGGGATAGGTCACGGGAACCGGGGGCGCATCGACATCGCCAAAGTAGTATCGGATCGGGGGCACAATGGGCAGGGCGATGGGGCCGGCAGCGCCGATGATGACGGACCAGAAGAGGGCGGGACGCTCGCGGGCTGCCCAGCTGCAGTACTTGAGGGGGGTTTGCCAGAAGAGGGGAGCGGCAGACATAGTGGCGGTGCTCTTCTGAAGCTCAAAGTCGGTAAGGAGGCTGCAGGCGTGCGTGGATGGGCTCAATTGACGAGGATCGTGAGGTTGATAGCGTCTGGCTGGTGATGGAGGTTGATGGACCGGGCCAATCGCTGGAGCGGAAAAACCAAGCCGGATTATTTCGAGGTTGAAGGACGCTAAAATGCGGAGGGCTAAGCTTGATAGAGGCATAAAACGGCTCAAGTGAAGCTTGACAGTGGTGCATGCTGACTCTACATGGCCGTTTTTGATAGAAACAAGAGACTGTGGGTTTTAAGAAGCAGTTAGGGATTCATATGAAATATAACTTGGCTTCTTCGTCCCGTTAAACATTCAATGTCATGAGGACAATGTCATAGGATTCAATATTCAACTACTACCTCAAGAAGACTAGCGCCCTCCTGAGACCCCCCACTGCCCAAGCTGGGCAAGGCTACGTATCCTAAACGCAAGCTCCCGAAAGCGCAAGCTGTCCCCCGTCCTTAAATCTGCCGCGTCTTGAACCTCGGACGAGACGCAACAACAACCACCTTTTCACGACCTCTCACAGCGCAAAATGCGGTCGCTTCTGAGCCTCGTGCTCTTCCTATTTGCGGCGCTGGTTTCGGCCGCGGGCACAGCCGGCAATCGCTTGCTGGTCGTGCTGGATGGTGTGGAGGAGAAGGAGGCGTATACCACCTTTTTTGGCGACCTGACTGGTATGATGTCCCCCAAAGAGCCGCCAATTCACTGGAGATGCAGCTGATCTAACGGTTGCAGAGCGCGGATACGACATCACATACGAATCCCCCAAGAGCGAGGCCCTGAGCTTGTTCCGTCTCGGCGAGAGGAACTATGATCACCTCCTCTTCCTCCCCACCAAGATCAAGGGTTCGTCATGTCCTGCGTTTCTCAGAGGATGAATGATTGTGCTGATTCTTGTGCAGGCCTTGGACCCAACTTGACCCCCAATATCATCGTCGACTTCATCAACGCCGGAGGCAACATCCTCCTGACCATGTCCTCGACCCACGCCGTCCCTACCTCCCTCGTCTCCGTCCTCTCCGAGCTCGACGTTGCGCTGCCCGCCGAGCGCACAGGCAAAGTTGTCGACCACTTCAGCTTCGACACCATCTCGTCGGCTGAATCTCACGACACCCTTGTCCTGGATGCCCCCCGCAGCGTCCGCCCCGGCCTGAAGGACTACTTCGAGATCCCCGGCGCGCTCCTCTCTGTTCCTCACGCTGTCGGCCATACCCTGGGCTCTGGCCCTCTTCTCACGCCCGTTCTTCGAGCTCCTCCCACGGCTTACAGCTACAACGCCAAGGAGCAGACCGATGCCGTCGACCCTGATGATCTGTTCGCTGCCGGCAAGCAACTGGGGCTCGTGTCGGTGATTCAGGCTCGCAACTCGGCGCGCTTCACCATCATTGGCTCTGCCGAGATGCTCCAGGACAAGACGTTGGATACCAAGGTTTCCCGACTGGGCGGCAAGGCCCTGTACCCGAGCAACCGCGAGTTCATCAGCACCTTGTCGGCTTGGACCTTCAAGGAGCTGGGTGTGCTGCGGGTCAACAAGATTGAGCACCGCCTCCAGGGCGACAACGAGACCAACCCTGGTATCTACCGGATCAAGAACGATGTGGTATGTCTGACAAGGCTGTGCTACTACTGATATCTGAACTGGCGGCTAACGTGCAGCAGACGTACAGCATCTCCATCTCCGAATACGCCTGGCGCAGCTGGCAGCCCTTCCACCTCCCTCCCGGCGACGCCCTCCAGCTCGAGTTCTCCATGCTGTCGCCCTTCCACCGCATCGACCTGAAGCCCACGCACGTCGACGAGCACGCCACCGTCTTCAGCACAGACTTCACGCTGCCCGACCAGCACGGCATCTTCAACTTCAAGATCAACTACAAGCGCCCCTTCCTGACCAACGTCGAGGAGAAGAGCACGGTCAGCGTGCGACACATGGCCCACGACGAGTGGCCGCGCAGCTACGTCATCTCGGGCGCCTGGCCCTGGCTGTCGGGCATCGGAGCCACGGTTGTCGGCTTCCTGGCGTTCAGTGCCCTGTGGATGTATAGCCAGCCGGTCAAGACGCCGGCTGGTGCGAAGAAGACGCAATAGAGGAGAAGATGGGAGAGATAAGCCATGTACAATGTTTCTTTATGCAACGCCATGATCAGGACTCATGGGTCAGTTGTGTCTGTAGAGTAGGTAGGATCAAAAGTGGAATATAGAATGCGCATTTGTCTTGTCTACAGAACTACCTAAGTATGGTTATAAGTTGAAAATCCTCAAGATACGAATGTGCGATGCCCTCAGATTAGCTCTCTTAGGTTCTCACTGACAACGCGCGGGCAGCGGATAACTAAATATCCTCACCGTCAACGATGAAAACCTGCCGCTGCTGCCTACAAATTTGGCTTTTTGGACGTTTCATCATCACCGGGCAACAATTCGTATCTCGAAGACCTCCATCCTCCGTCCCTCCCACGCTCACCAGAAACAGGACAAGCCTGCTCCGATTGAAAACTATATCGTGCGATTCACGAGCGCCTCACGGGTCCCTGCTAACCTCGAATGGGTTGGGTTTGGGAGAGAACAGCTTCTCGAGGAAGAAATTGTCGGTCATTGCGGCTGTGACGTCCTGCTGATGAGTGGAAAAGGAAAAGGGATGGGGACCTGAGGACCTGCTCAGATTTCCGTTCTTGAGAGGCTCATGGTCCAAACACGGCGGCTTCGGGAGAAACCAGCAACTGTGAGGGAATCGCCTAGCTCTGGTGACGTTGTCATCATTGCAGGGGGTCAAGTGGAGGTAAGGGATGAAAACAATCAAGATATTTCCCAGGATAAGAATGGTAGGCCAATAATAACATGTTCCAACAAGAATGCTTCCCAGAGAGGACCCGCAACACCGACCCAAGAAAGCAACCCAGACAAGACAAGCAAAGGCAAAAGTGAAGGAGGAGGAGGGGGGGGAGGACGTCGGAGCACTAGCCAAACGTTGGGAAAGCCAAGTCACTGACTGGTTGCAGAAGAGGGGATCAAGGTCGAGGAGGGTTGTGGTGTGGCAGAAGGTGTTGACGCTGGTCGAGGGTGGGAGTCTCGAGACGAAAGGCGAGATGAGCTGTGGTCGGCGAGGAAGAAGGGCAAGACGGGGAACTCGAAGTAGTGACGGAGGAAGAGGTGAAGTGCAGGAGATGGAAGATGAGGCAGCTGTCGAATGGGAAATCAGTGTTGAAGCATCGTGGTGTAGCAAAAGAGTATAGGTAGGATGGATGGTGATGTTGAGGATGAAAGAATTGCGTTGAGCAGAGCGCGACGAGAGGAGTCGTATTTATAACGCGTATGCTGCAAACGCATTCCGTTCTCTCATCGTGGGCGGTATTTGTTTGCCAGCTGCCAACGGCTGTCAAGGCAGAAGTGAATGAATACCTAGCACCAAGAATAAAGCTGAAGTGCCAAGATTGCCTGTGGCTTGTGCTCTGTGGCTCAGCGCCACCTCTTTGGCGTCTGGGGCGACCCTCCAGCGAGGCTGGGAAAACTTGGGCGCGACAACACCGTGAATTTTGGCTTCCTGTGCCAAGAGACGACGCCTCCCTCTGTCAATCCTTTTCGCGCACAGCAGCAACCGTCAACATGGTATGCCCTAACCTCAAGATGCTATTCAAGCAGCCAGGCTGACAATCCTAGGCTCGAAACTCGGAAAAGGCGCAGTCGATGCTGTTTCGCTTCCGCGAAGCCCAAGCTGCAGACCTCGGCATCATCGACGCCGGCCGCACACGCCGCCCCAGGCTCATCACCGAAGTCGAAGCCATCCCGGCCTGCGAGAAATGGCGCGGCCAGGTGCTCAAGGAGATCTCGCGCAAGATGTCGCGCATCCAGGAACCCGTCCTCAGCGACTACCAGATCCGCGACCTCAACGACGAGATCAACAAGCTCATGCGCGAGAAGCACATGTGGGAGGTGCAGATACGCAACCTAGGCGGGCCAAACTACATGCGCGGCGGCGGCAAGATCTACGACGAGCAGGGCCGCGAGATACCCGGCGGCGGGAAGGGGTACAAGTACTTTGGCCGCGCGAAAGAGCTGCCCGGCGTGAAGGAGCTGTTCGAGGCGGCGAGGAGCAGGGGCCAGGACGAGAAGCCGCTGGAGGAGAGGCACGACATGAGGCGGAACGTGGATGCGGCGTATTACGGGTATGCGCAGGACGAGGAGGACGAGCAGCTGCTGGCGTACGAGGCGGAGAAGGAGAGGCAGGCGATGGAGCATATGATGCAGACCGGGGCCAAGAATGCGCCGGCTGGGTGGGAGCCGTTGCCGGGGGACAGCGGGGATGGGCTTACGTGGGAGCTGCCGACGCTGGAGGAGGTGCAGGAGGAGTTGATTGATCGGAGGAGGAGGAAGTTGTTGGATCAGCTGTGAGGGTCAGGGCTGGGAAGGGCTGCTTTCTTTACGGAGGACCTGGCCATTGCAGATGCCCTCGTGGACTTGTACAGGAGGCATCCCGACTCTGCATTATCTTCACGGACCTTGTTTGACGGGTTTGAGGTTCTTGGTCACAGCCATGGCGTTTGGGACGGTAATAACTGTATTTAAAGGCGCAACGGTTCACGGAGGACGAGTTTAGGTAGTCAAACGGCGGTGGATACTAGGGTAAGATATCCGAGTTGAATCAACATTGACAGCAACTCTGCAGTCTTTAGTAAACAGTCACGAGTCAACTGTATAATGCTGCAACTCTGGTAGGCTTACGGCAATTGCGGGAATAGTGTCATATGCCGCAAGACCCACGACCCTTGGAATAGTACGGTGAGTATAGATTGAGCGATCCAGGATGCAGCACGGAGAAAAAGGCAATGTCATGCCCTCCCGGCCCGTCGCTGCATGAACTGCGCCCACATGGATCGCCGAGTCTCCCAAATGAAAAACCGGCCAATTGTGTTTCGTTTCATGCCTCGGATTCGTGCTCTCCAACCGAGATAGTGATCTCTGCTGCGGTGCCGTTTCAGGGCTTCAGTTTGGGTCGAGCAAGTGACGATCGTCATCCGCCTGACATCAGCGGAAAAATAGGGACGACGGAAAAGATGGCCTGTGGAGATGCAATCCTGGCTAGTGATCAATGATCAGCGTAGCTAGTGGGGGGACAAAAAGAGACCTCTAACCCGTACTGCATTTGGGAAGAAAAGACCAACTTGTAGCTATTTGCAATATCAGGGAGGGAAGACCTAACTGCTATAAGGCATACATGGTAATTGGCCATTCTCTCCCTAAACTAGGTTATATCTTATAGCATCTATCTATAAATCATCATTCCCGTACTTTTTGTCATCAGCGGGCCTGGAGAGGACCCCTGTTGGCGTTGGACCCCTGAGGAGCTTCCCGTTTAGGGGTTTGAGGACTCTGACGGTGGGTTGTACAGGCACTGTCTATCTATCCAATACCTAGATAGGTAGGCAGGTAGGTAGATATTGGATTCATTCTTCTCTTGGGATATCTTTTAAAGCATTTAAGCCCCTTGGATGTATAGAGGCATTCGCCAATTCCAGACTCAGAAAACATGGGGAAACTCTTGATCAAGAATCGAAATTCTAAAGCCCATAAATTCCCACCCCATTGCATGGCGTGCGACCAGGGTGTAACGTGGAAGGATGTTCATTTCTCATCTCACCCAAGATCGTCACTCTGGGTGGATAACTAGCGGAACAGAATGGGCATCTTTTCTCCCTGTGCATTTGCCGTGCCGCGTCTTGTCTTGTCTCTCCTTGCCCAACGTCCCGCTGTCTCACCTTTGTCCACCATCGACATTCCCTTCTCTGTTCTTTTTTCGGCCTGGGGAAGCGGCATCTAGAGGCGCAGCCCGCCCCGTCACGTTCCTTTCAGCCCATCTCACTCGGGGATCCCCTAAAGAAGAGCAGGCTTACGGGCTTTGTCAAGCTGTCTGTGGCAGTGTTTTCCTCTCTCCTTTCGACGTTCCTTCTTGGCTTGCCCCGTCTTTGAAACACGCTTTTGATCTCTTTATTCTTGGCTGGCCGTCCAGTCCCTGAGCCGTGAACCCGGTAGCTTCAGCTGCATCTCCGTCATTGGCTCTCGCTGAGCTTGTCACGTCACTTGACGGTCCCTTTCCGATACCGATTCGACAGGCAATGGTCTCTGGAAGAGAATCAAGTTGAAATAGGCTTCAATTCTTGGATATTCAGTTCTTTCCACGACTCGACGTCGTGTCTGGCCGACACCGGACGCTTCCCTCTAAGATTATACCATTAAAATTAACCCACTTTGTCCATTTGCGCCTCGTGCGCCCGCCCGTTAAGCAGGATCCTTGACGGTAAGTCTGGGCTACGCCTCTGGAAGAAAGATGCAGACGGGGCCGAGACCCTGAAGAAGCATCCTTCGTAACTTCTAGTTGAGAATCTAAACTCATGAAAAGCGCAATAGGAGATCGTTTCGACCCGTGACCATTCTCACTCTCTCGAGATGGTATCATTCTTCGGCCTCAAGCTTGGAGGCGATAGGAAGAAGTCACAGTAAGCGGCGCTTCTCCTTTACTCTTCATCATCAGCCATTGCTGACATTCACCTGCAGCGACAAGCACAAGGCGCCCTCAAAACCCCCCATCCAGCACTTACACCGTGACCAAGACTTCAACACCCCCAAAGACATCCGCAGACTCACCAACAGCAACTTCTCGCGCCCAAATCTCAGCGTCCGCCCCGACACGTCAAGCTCCGCCCTCGACCCCCCGACGCAATGGCGCGCCCCCTACATGAACGGCCCAGGCGGCGCTTCGTCCATGGTTGATCTCGGTGCGCCGCGGGCTCCCGCAATGGGCAACCCGCGGTTCCACTCGTCGGACGTGAACCTCAACACTCGCTTCGCCAACGGCAGCTCCACGAGTCTCGTTGCGCCGGGGCCGGTAGGCGCGAATCGGCCTGGGACACCCACGCGGCCAGGCACCGCGGCCTCGAGGAAGGAGTTTGAGAATCCCTTCAACGTGCACTTTGGAAAGGACTCGGTTGGCAGTGTACCTCCAACGCCCTTGGAGGATGCCAAAAGCCCCCTCGGGCAGTTCGAGTTTGATCTCAGAGACGACGGCAACAAGGATCCAGGAAACGCTGCTACCACTGGATATCCCTCTCCGCCACCCTCCATCATCAACGCCGAGCGCCCCTTCTCACCAGACAACCGCCCCTCGAGCAGCCGCCGCAACGTGCCGGCGCCCAGCGGCCTACGCAACGTCGACACCGCAGGCCCCAAGGCCCTCCCCAGCCCAGCGGCATCGGTCGCACGCCTCAGCGAGGATGTCTGGGAGGCGCCCGTGATCCGCAACGTGCAGGCCAAGCGCGACACCCTGACGTTCCACACGCCGCGCCGGCAGAGCTTCGCGATGGAGGTGGGCGAGCCCAGGGCGCGCGAGGGCCACAGGCCCATGGTGGAGGGGTTCGCGGGGAACTTTGCGGGCTTCGACTTTGGCGAGACTGTGAGGAGAGGGAGCGTGGGGAATAGGAGCTTGGAGACGCCTGCCAGCGAGGGGGGGGTGAGTCCGACGGACACCAACGTCAAGCCCAGGACGTTTGGGACGACGAGGACGGCCAGTCCCTTGAGGGCGATGCAGTCGAGTCCGAGCCTGAGCCTGAGTGACTCGGGATCGACGAGAGCGCGCAACACAAGTGATGCAACGTCTCCTTTGTCGACAGTGTCGACGGCCGAGGACACGCCTCGTATACAGACGCCTCAACCCCCTCAACAGGCGAAACCCATTCAACCTCTTCAGCCTTCGAAGCCTGTTCAGCCTGGTCAGCTATCACAGCCTCTGCAGGTCACACGCCCCATCTCACCCTCGCGATCTCCGCAGCCTTCACCTCTGTCACAACCTCCTCAGCAACAATCTCCACAGCCATCTCCTATCCTTTCCCAGTTCCCGCCCCGGCAGCCCTCTCCACAGCCACAGCAACTTCCTCACTCCCCTCCTCGACAGCCCCTCCGGCCACCAGCTCAGCAACCCCCCAGGCAATACATGCCATATCAACCTCCCGACTCTTCTCCCCCTACTCGACCCCTACCAACACCATACAAATCGCCCGCCGCTCTCTTCCAAACCCCACCGCCCCAAATGAACACGCGTCCAAATAACACTCCGACTGCCGCCCTCGGCGCACACCCAGGCTACATGACCCGACCTCTCGACCCTCCACCGCGCGGCCCCCGGGCCCGAACCGACTCTGACCCCCAATCCCACCGACCTCTCCGCGTCCCTCCTCCGCTGGTCGACCGGTCCGCCACCGTCCCCTCTGTCGGAGCAGCCACCCGAAGCCCGTACGGCCCGCCCGTCGACCAAGGCAACTACATGCGCGCCGAGCGTGCAGCCCCTGAGCCACCACGGACAGCAAGCCCCTTCTCCCAACGGACCCCCATCGAAGGCGACTTTCCCGTCTCCAATGGCCTTCCCCGCGGCCGCAAGCCCCCTGGCATGGAGCAGACCAGCCCAGGCAGTGAAGTTGGTCTAGAACCCAGGAAGCAGCGCCGTCAACGTCCCATGTATCCTCCTCCGCGTGCTGCGCCCTCGCCTGCACCAGAGCCACAGCGCAAGGACTCCTCAGAAGACCGCGGCTACAGCCTCCCCAACTGGAACGACTTTGACCGCGCCGACGCGCACCGCTCCGCCATCCCGCCTCCTCTCTCCCCCTTCCGCGCCGACTTCTCCCTCCGCTCTCCCACCCAGGCCACCGACGAGTCCACGAGCCCGCGCCTGGCACAATATGCATCCTCCCCCATCTCCCCCATAGCGCCAAGCCTCCCCTCGCCATCTTTCCCATCACTGGAACAGTCCATCTCCAGCTCGAATGAGAACTTCGCGCGGAGCTTCGACATGGCTGCCGACGGCCACTACGACCACCAGCCTGAGAAACCCCTCAACAGGCCGCTGATTTCACCTGTCATGGTCGACTTCGTGCCCGCAAGGGACCGAAGCCCGATGCGCTTCGAAGCTAAAAAGGCGCCGCCGCGACCAACTCCTATTACTGTCCCCTCGTCGCTGGGCACCGGGCCTGAGGCTGCGAGGATAAGGACGCCGAACCCTGTGGTGGATGAGTTTAATCCCGGGTTCATCTAAGCCACGGTTGGATCTAATTGGGAGGGGACAATGCCCTTATGAACTTGCATCGTCAATCGTTTTTTCTCGTATATTTTCAACCTCGTTTTGTGGATATGGCGTCCTTTGTTATAGATCACATACCCGTCTCCTGTTATCCTCTCGTTACTTTTTGTTTGTTTTCATGTATATACTTAATCATCGGGACATGACTAGTGAATAATGTCTAAGGATTGGATATCCAATGCTTCGGTCCGCGTTGGCTGGGCTGGATCATATGACTTCATGGAAGACCTTACATTTGCTTTTTATGCGTGAGGTGAGACATCAGTGGATGAGATGTGATAGTGGAGTGTCCGAGATCTTAGTAATCTTTCATAAGCATCTTGATGATCTTTCACAAGCCTTTCGATACATCCCTAAGCAGACAACACCAACCGCCGAGTTTCACATTTAGGCTACAAACACCTAATTCAAGAACATACGCAGGTTACCGCCAATGTGCTTCAGGTCCAACAAAAACGTGTCATGTCCAAACATACTCATCTCCTCGCTCAACTCCATGTGCGTCACGTTCCTATTGCCCGCCAGGCGCACCGCCTCGGCCACCTCGCGCTGCTGCCATGCTGGGAAGAGGATGTCGCTCGCAACGCCCATGACCAGCGTCGGGATGTCGCGCAGCGGTGCAAGGCCATGGATTAGGTCCTCCGGGGGTCGGGAGCCTGGCACGGCGGCTGGGTCTGAGGGGTCGGGATGCGAGCCGGGCTGCTCCTCGTAGGGCTTCGTTGGGAGGGTGAGGCTGCAGGCGTCGGAGGAGATGGCCGAGGTTTGACCCGAGGCAAGTTGCTTCTCGCGGTCGGCGCGGCGGTTTTGCGTTGCGTGCTGGTGCTCGAAGCCGAGGTCGAAGAGGTCCATAGCCTTGCTGACATACAGAAGACTGTTGGGGTCGTAGTTGAGACACCACTTCTCGCCGGCGTGGTCGAGGTACGTCTCGATTAGGAAGTCGGGGCAAAGAGCCGGGGGTTTACTCGAGTCGGCGCGACGACGGCCGAAGCGCTGCTCCCACTCGGGGCCGGAGCGGTACGTCACGGTTGCGATCTCTCGGGCGAGCTTCATGCCCGCGTGTGGAGGTACCTTGCCGTAGTAGAAGCCTCGGTTCCAATTGGGGTCCATCATGAGGACCTGCCGTTGGGTGTGGCGCATGGCAATGCTGTAAGGATGCGAGCGGGCACAGCCGCTGATAGATGCGATGCGTCCGACTCTCGAGGGAAAGAGAACACCTGTGGCTAGGGATTGCATGCCGCCCATAGAGGAGCCGACTGAGGCGTAGAGCTTGTCGATGCCAAGGTGGTCGAGGAGGCGGAACTGGGCGCGGACCATGTCGTCCATGGTGAGGATGGGAAAGCGGGTTGCATAGCGCTCGCCATTGCCTGGGTCTATGCTGCTTGGGCCTGTCGAGCCATTGCAGCCGCCGATGACATTTGTGCATATAACATGGTACTTGTTGGTGTCGAGGGGACCTCCAGGGCCGATGAACTTTTCCCACCAGCCGGGCTTGGGGTTGGCCTCTGTGGAGTGGGCGTGAGAGGAGGCGGACAGGCCAGTGTGGAGGAGGATGGCGTTGGACCTGTCGGCGTTGAGCTCGCCCCAGGTCTCGTAGGCGATGTTGAACTCGGGGAGGATGCCGCCCCAGTCGAGGAGGAAGGGATCCTTGCAGAGGTAGTTGAGTGTCGCGCCGGAGGTGTATGAGGGCTCGGTATCGCTGGAGTCGTAGTTGGCGCTGAGTTTCGCAGAGCGGTTCTCTAGAGCGTCGAGGCAAGGGAACGACATGGCCGGGTTAGAAGCAACCCCCGACTTCCGGGCCGACGAGCAGTGAAGCTGGCGAGATCCGACATGTGAGTTTCGCAGTCGCTGAGCCTCGACGAGGCACGGACGCACACAGCCATTGAGGCTTGTAGGCGCAGCTAGGGCGTTCCTGAGCTGACGGCTCGACGCAGCGAGGGACCGAGAATACCTCATGGCGGATATGAAGTGTAGAGGAGCAAGATTGACGTCTGGGGGAGCTCCATGAGCGAGGTTTGTAATCCAAGTTAGGACATTCATAGGTGATGGAGCCGTTTCCGCTCTGATGCGTGGGGGCAGGGGTCAACTTACACCATGGCGTAGATGACGCGATTTCACGTGCAATAGGCGATAAGACTGGAGTGCAGGGCTATCGATAAGATAGCACGTTGTCTGGATTGGTTCCACTGACGTCAGCCCCTCCCTAACCGCCACTGTCTTGCTTCGCCGCCGTTATTAGCTGCTGCCTCGATGAACCCTTGTTGCTGTGAATGAAACACGTCACCTTTATACATGGATGGAATAATATTCCTTGCTTTTCGAACTTGAGATCTTCTTCCAATTCCTACTGCACCGAATTCAGAACTTCGGAATATACATGCTCCTCTACATCGCTCTCTTCGTTCTCACCTGCATCATGGCTCATATCATCCCTCAAAGCGTGATCAACGGCCTGAGAAATCTTGTCTTGGACGAGGCTCAAAGCAATGAGCCCCACAACCTGACTCCCATCGATATCATGATCACCCGGATCATGCTCACCAAGGGCAAAAAGCTGCCTCCCGGACTAGTCGATGCTATCTTCGATTTTGCTGAATACTGGGCACAGTCAAGTAACGAGTTCGATTACTTAGCCGAGCATCAAGGTCCTTTACAAGTCTTGGGCTCAAGTCCCACCGAGGACAAGTTTTTGGTTAGTGGTGCCTGGGGAAAGTCTCGGGTCTTGTACTGACTGGCTACAGCTTCGCTCATTTCCCGTGGGTCTTACAGGTATTGAAGGCAAAAAGGATCTCGCCGAAGTGTTGGCGTACGATTCAAACGAGGCCCAGCCGAGGCCTCTGGGCAACGAGCATGACCCTGCATACTTTACCAAGCTCCCCGGCTATCCTACGCCAAGGCTGCTCCATCCGGTTCGCAAGGTGGTCTTTTCGATACGGAGTAAAGACCAAGGGTGGGGAGGCGAGCCGGGAAATCGGCATACATACAGCGGGTCCTGGACGTGGTTTGAGGCTGGATTAGAGAGATTTGACGCAGACCAGATCTGTAAGCACCTCGGAACACGGATATCGGATTCTGCTAACAATCTCAGGCGACCCTCAATGCACATATGATGTTCGATTCAAGTCACAATCCTCCAAAGCATCCCCTCTACCAGTCTGCGGTCTCCGCCCTCTCTACCCCTCCGTCGTGCCGGATGAGGAGGGCGAGGGCAAGTTTAAGTACACCCACCCCGTCTTCCGCCAGCCCAAATGGGTCATCAAAGGCAACAAGACAGCGCATGGAGAATGGCAAGATCACGTAGTGACATGGTCGTACCTGGACGACATCAAGCCCGAGTCAGAGGAGGCGGACAAGCTCGACATCGAGCAGGGCAGAGGGAAGGAGACGGGAGATGGGTGGTTTGTGAAGGACTTGAAGCTGGGAGACGTGATTACAATATGGGCGAAGGCAAGATTTCCAGGGTGGGTGAACAAGGTTGAGAAAGTCAAGGTGGATGTTTACTGGGCGGTTTGAACGAGCTGCTGTGTGTTTCTGATTTGGTGTAGACGGTCGTCCTTGGGGATGCGAGCAACATTGCAGCATTGTTCTGAAATATGACTTTCGAGTATTCTTCGTCGCTGAATCCGGGTATTCTATGGGTACATATACGGGGCCTGATTACTCTTACGCCTTTGACCTTCCACTGCAGAGGAATCGTAGCTTCTGCTCCTGGCGGAGGCCCTGCCAGAGAGCAAGGGCCGCCAGACACTTTGCATCACGAGCACCCTCCCTCCAAGCGTCTTTCATAGGAACAACCTTGAGCGTAATCTTCTCGCCGTGAGATCTGAGGCCCGTCAGGCGTCCGCTCCACTCCTTCAGCTGATGACGGGGTATCCGTCGCTCGTGGCTGAAGATGGTGATGTGCTCGTCACAGCCGCCAGCACTGGGAAACATGGCATGCGCAAGACCTTCGCCGCTGCTCTCCTCTTTGGGAACGGCAAGCTCGCTGAGACACGTCAGCTCGTCCTCGTGGATCGTCACGCCAAGCTCCTCCTTGATCTCCTGGGCCGCAGCGCCCTTGAAGCTGCCCGCGTCGTCGACCATGCCCGCCGGAAGCTCCACAAAGCTCAAGCTTCCGGCTGGGACGCGAGGCTGCACCGTGAGGACCACGTAGCGCTCGTCCGACTCGGGCGGGACGTCGTCGGGGATGAGCATGACCAGCATGGCGACGCTGGGTCCGCGAAGTAGCATGGCGGCGGGTAATGTCTCGCCGGCGCCGTTGGAGATGGTAGCTGTGAGCTTGACGAAGCCGAGCCTGGCGCCGCCGAAGCGATCAAAGGATTGGACGGTGATGGAGCGGAGGGCATATGGATCTGCGTGGAAGGGATGAGCCGCGTCGGATTGGAGACGCAGCGAGTTGGTCAACGTGCCGATCCAATTCTGTAGGGTATTAGCCACGTGTCTGAATGATAAAATCGGCTTGTCCTACATTGAAAGGTTTGAATGAGACGAGGTGGTCTTGTGAGAGCCCGTCAGGCAGGCTGAGCGGGATGTTGTGGGTTTTGAGCGTGGTCGACATGGTGCGGAGACGGGTTGATGTTGTTGAAGGTCTCGAGTTTTTAAGTGCGCCTGCGATGAGTCTCATTTCTTGGTGGTATGAGCATTCAAGTATCCTTCAGTAATGTTGAGTGAGACATGAAGCTTGAAGAGTGTGGTTGTTTGGAGGACATGACGTAAACTAGGCAGGTTATGAAAGTTTGACCTGAACCACCAATAACCTGATGACACAATCACCTTCTTTTAGTTATCCAAAGAATAATAAGAAATTATAGAATAGGGCTTAATTACGATGCCATAGAATAAATTATATCCCAAGTAGTTCTAGGCTAAGTTTATGTCAATCACTTCTACTACTGGAAACCCCAGGATGAGGCGGAACTTTTGTCTTTCCACTCTATGACCTTTATAGCTTATATTTTCTCTATGCCCTATTCCCCATTTTCTCTATAGCTTGAATCGCTGGGCCAGCAGGATTCCCTCCGCCAACGTTCCCACACGAGCGTCGATCGCGCAGCCCTCAGCCTCGAGCCTCTTGCACTCATCCCACAGATCCGCCAGCTTCACAGTAAACACCTCGATGAACTCATTCTCCTCAAGCTCGGGCTTCAAGTCCTGGTTCTCGGCCAACGCCATGTCGATGCTGACGTGCACCATGCGCAAGTTGGTGTTGCAGAACCCCGGGTCGTTGAACATCATGGGCGACGTCTCGGTGACCTCTCCAACGTAGCCCGTCTCCTCCCTGAGCTCACGGACAGCGGCCTGCTCGGCGGTCTCGCCCTCGTCGACGAGGCCGGCGGGGACTTCGATGGCGACTTGGTCGATGGGCGGACGGTACTGCTTCTGGAGGATGATTTCTTGGCCTGTGGGCTTGTCGAGGATGGCTACGATGCCGACGCCGTCGATGTCTGCGTCCTTGGGACGGGTGCGGCGCTCAGCAGACTCCCATGTTCGGGTGACGCTCTTGGGGTCTTTGTATGTGATTCTACAAGGTTAGCGGGTACGATGCTCCAGGTTGTGAGGGTGGCATACTTGGACAGTTTGATCCACCGGGCTTCGTCCTCGGACTGAGTTGGGAGTTAGCAGGCTGAATCATGTTGCGATGTAGGATAGGAACCTACGAGAGGCCCGATCGAGAGCACCTTGGCGTCAGAAACCGACATTGCTTTGTTGTCTGTCTTGTTTGTCTGGGGAGAGCTATTCAAGATAAACAATGCCCCGCCGAAATCGGCGAGGGGTCCTGAGTTCGGTGCGTGACACAGGGTTACCCTAAAGCGAGCAGTTGGGTTTTGAGGGTTGTCCTGTTTCTCAGGTATCAGTGGCTTTGAGAATATCGTACTTGTATTAGAGAAGAGTCACCTTCCACCAGGTGATTGCCAGTTGTTTCACGACTCCCTGAATTCTCAAAGATCTGAGAATGATGCAGCCAACTTGAGAGCACCGATAGCAAAACCCGGAAGACTGATAATAAAATGTTTCCGGGTGTCTCCAGTGGAATTTGTGAGAGTGGCTTCATGAAAAGCCAAGACGTTGAACGCTACGAGGAGTCCACTAGTGACAGTAACACATCCCCGGATCTCTGACACTTATTTGGTCACAGGACAAGACCAAGAAACGATCACCTGAAGCAACAGAGTATATATTCTATAAAGAGCAAGGTAACGTATAATGTCAAGTCTATCTTCAACTCTGAATGGTCTATCCGAAGCAATTGGCAAAGGCCGCCTTGGTGCAATCCTCTAGACAGGCACCGGCTTACCCACCTCACTCGTCTTATCAATGCTGCAGACCCTCTTGCAAGTGTCCTTGCTAGCTTCGCCATGGAGAATCTCAATATACTGGATCTGCTGATACGCAGCACCGCCCTCAGCCATGGTTCCAGTCCAGTCACCGCCGTCGCTCCAGGAGTTGAAGCAGAACTGCGCAGGATCGCGAGGAACCTGGAACGATTTGGACAAGGTATGTTTGCCATTGACGCTCCAGATAGTCTCCTTGGGCGTCCAGTCCATGCGGTGCGCAGCCCAGTCGGTCCACTTGATGCCATTAGGCATGGTGACGGCCGAGCTGGCGCCCTTGACCTCCTCGCCGTCTATTACCGAGGGCTGGTTGGTGTAGTGGATAAGGCCCTTGGGATCCTTAGTCAGGACCTCAATATCGGCCTCTTGGACGTCGGCTTCTTTGTTGCCCTTGAGATACGTGAACATGGCAGTACACGCGCCAGGCGAACCCGTGGAGCGAGCGTACATGCGCATCGAGGCGTAGTGATAATTGGCCTTGGACTCAAACTCAGACGCCGACTGGAAGCCCTTGTGGCGAGCAGTGCGCATCGTCATGTACGTGTCGCTGGCGGGGGAGCTGTCGCTGTTCTTCTCGATGTAGACGTTGTTGTACGAGTACTGCATGGGGACGTTCCCTTCCCTCGACCAGTTCTGAAGACCCCAGATCTGGCCAAACTCGGAGTCCCAGTCGAAGTAGGAGCTGGTGAAGGGGGCGTCGCCGTTGCCCTTCTGGGTCGTGATGAGAGGGGGGACTTTGGCGTATTTGGACAGGGAGCGGAAGTCCCAGAACATGTGGCCGGAGTAGTATCTTGGGTTATTGCCGTCCGTCACATAACAGTCGCATTGTGAGTCGTCGACCGTGGCCGCCCGGGAGACTCTGCAGCTTGCGAGGGCGACCTGCCCCGCGACAAGGAGGGAAGTAAGAATGGCCTTGAGAGAAGCCATGATGAATAGCACGGATGTGATCAGAAGGTAGAGTGATGGTGACTGTTACCATAGGGCCAGGCTGTTGGTCTTATATGCCATGATGGTGGTTGCTAAAAGAAGTAAACCATCCTTCGTCGTCCTTCCTAATCAGACCCGATACTATCTGTTTCCATGCCCACCAATGCAAGGAAGAGCATTGGGAAGGACACAACAAGATACGATCGGCAAAGGCCCTGCAAGTTTCCCGCCCTCCAAATGGTGTGTGAGTTGCATAGCCCATAAGTTAACTACTACGTAGTAGGCCTTATGCCGGCAGTAGAGATGAACATCCACAGCCAAAGGGCACACGGGGAGCTACGACCGCGCTGCAATAGGCCTGTTCGGCCTATCACAAAGGTTCTCTAAGCCCAAGGATTCTCTGCCCTGTCGGGAATCGGATCATCGACTCCACATGGGCATAAGGCTAAGGCTAGCTTGAGGCTGAAGCACAGCAGGGATGGGCAGCCTACGGAAACGTTGCAGTTTAATATTGCTGCCTGTTCAGTGAGGTTGACTGAGGATTGTAGAGTAAAAAGCGACTAGTTTCTGAGAGACATCAGGCCATAAGCAGAGTACTACATCGAGAGGAGCGTCTGCGGCGAAGTGCTGCTGGATCCTTGTATCCTGGCTGCATATCCATAGTTTCTGCTGGAACGGCATTGGCCTGATTGGAAGAGATTCTGTTCCTCTGCTGTTGGTCTCCTTCGGCCATTGACTCTTCCAGAAGGTGGTATTAGTGGGTCATCAGAATCGACGTTTGCTGACAGAAGTCAGATTAGACTCCACATAAAAGTCTACGTTGCCCGAAGGCTGAGCTTTAGACTATTGACGCGGCTAAACTCTGAAGGATTCTTGCGTGCGGAGCTCACTCGACTTGAAACCCCTCCAAAGTCACTGTCAGCCCTCTGAGGCATCTGGCTCGAGTTTCCAAAGCCAAGACGTCGCTTAGGGTTGGATAGTCGTATTATGGCTCGTCGTGGTCGGGTGGCTGGTTTCTCTTGGCTTACTTCCCGTAGGCTTCGGTGTGCCGCTGACTGAAAGGGTCTAATCGAAAGGATGAAGTCCGTGTCAAGGCTATGCTCATGTGAAGAAGTTGCTCATGATAATACGGATGTTTCGTCCGGAGAAAGATCGGCGCCCGGCGGCATTGGAGCACACCGGCCGCCGGGGCCGACCCGCTCCGTCGGAACGGAACGACGAAACTTTTGTCTACCCGCGGAATGCCTTTGAGCAATTTCACATGCATCTTTGCTCCAAGTCACCAACTCGACGTATCACCGGTAACCCTACCAAACGCTTGCTGATGGACCATTAATCCGAGTCACCACCTCTTATTCGTGAATTACTTGTTTCGTAATTTTGGCTAGTGTAGGGCTGATCCTGTTTGTCCCTGCATTGTCCGCCAATGATGTTGTCCGATTTGCGTTCTTGCTGGCTTACCGTGGCGTTGGAGTGCTTCAGCTGAGCTTCCGTTACGCAGCTGAACATGGCTCTTCAAAGCAACGCGCTGATTTCAGATGGTTGAGGACCAAATCGCGATGGATCAGTATAGCATATTGGAGTTTGTTAGCTACCCCATGGGGCTGTTAGTTCTCATAATGTCGCTAAGTTGCTAAAGTTCCTCATCCTAGTTAAGACGTTGAGTGGCTGGTGATGTTTTCATAAGGCATGGATGAATGTAAGAAAAAAGAAAAAGACTGGTATCCGACCTCTTTTCTCAACGATATGACATCACGTTAATGATTCACAATAAAGTTGTCCAATATTGCCGTGGGTAGGGCGGTTTTGGCAGTATTCAGAGTCAACGCTGGCACGTGTAAGCCGCATTATTCCAGCCAGATAACAGGAACTACTTCTGCCACTGGAACGTCGAACATTGACAGCCCTGAGCGAAACTATTACAAGCTCCAGTGCGAACACCGACTCAACGACTACCGGCTCAATCATCGGCATAGACTCGACTACAGGCACCGAGTCGACAACTTTCGCCGAGACTACGTCAACCACAGAGCCATCTACGGCTGGGACCACTCCCGGGGCTTGTTCTACCGACCGACTGCTTCGAGAACCCAAGCTTCAAAGAGCCAGATGAGAGGGGTTGGCCTGTTATCTTGCCGTGGCATGTTGAGAAGGAAACCTGTGTTTACATCACTGATCTGGTCCCCACCGCCTCGGGGAAGAGTGTCCCATGAGACTGCATTAATCCACGACGTCGTTTAGAATCTACTGCTAAATGACCTACTGCTAAATGACCTACTGAACATATCCTGATCGAGGAACTTCAGGACCCGGAATCCGTCGTCTTGAACCAGACTTCGAGCGGCTTGGCCTCGGGCACCTATTATCGATTGGAATGTTCCTGGTGCGCCGAGATTCCGCGCACCTCCGTTACTACCCCCTTGATCAAAACAGTTACCAACAGCGGCCAAGGCTCGAAGCTAATTGATCACTTCCTTATGGGAGCGGAAACGCTTCAGGAGTATCAGCTAAGAGAGATTGTCTTCCAAGCAGACGTTACCGAACTGCAGTTCCGCTTCGACTTTGACCTTCGCGCCGACTTCCACTTCTACGCCGACAACTTCGCCCTCAATGAATATTACCCAAAATGCGTCCAGAAGAGCGAGGGCACAGATGAGCTATCCTGCAGCAAGCGGTACAGCAGGGAAGACAACATGGACGATTATAGAATCGGCGACACTCATACAAGTTGGTCGTGAGAGCGTGGCACCAATGAGTGTGATGTCACTCCGGGCTATCAAACGTTTCTCTTCGGATTTGATGTCGTGCCCACGGACAAGCTACAGTCCATCACTAGGACTTGCCGGTATGGTCCCTGATGAAGACTCCTCGCTATCGGAGGCCTATCAAAAGGACTGCTAGAGTGCAAGCCACCCACTCTTCCTCCGTCTTGCGCTAAGCCGGTCTGAATGTCCGAGAGCCCAGAGTTGGCGGGTTAAGAGTGTTGTGTCATTGTATTTTTGTTTGAGTTGGGCCCCAAGCGGGTTTCGGGATTTTAATCCAATAGCCCAAGCATGACACCATCCCAACAGTCAAGTGGCCTAACAAAGGTGATCACTCTGAGTTGGGTAGAGTCACCACCCTCAAACCAGGAGACATGATAACGAGGTCCGATCATAGGTGGAACCCATGAGTGAGAACCGAAAAGCGAGCCGACTGATTCTCGATATCGTAGTCAATGGAGCTGGTCAAGGCCTGCTTGATGACCAACCTCTCATGGCCTTTCTCTCCAGGACAACTTCCGATGATGAGAGCTCCATCAACCAGTGTGTCGATCTAGCTGAGGTGGATATAGAAACGCAACCTGAGTTGTTATGTCACTCTTCCGGATCTAATGGGAGAGGACTTTTGGCAAATGGAAGACGTCCAATGTCTTGCCAATTGGCTCAAATGCATTGGGATATCTGATCAGTTTTGAGGATACGACCGTGTAGGTCCAACTAAGTATGCATTGCCAAGAATGCGTCTCGATACAGCTTCACTTCCATTTTAATGAGGCATGTTCTGAAGGTTTGCATCGCCTTCTTCTTCGGGCGTCTTTTACGGGAAAACAGGATCACCGAAAACGACATGGGGAGGAACAAGACAGCCCTCTGAGAATCTAGAGGGAGGGTGTGTAGAAATACAGAGCCCTGTGGCAATAAGAGCAAAGGCGCATCCCCAAACCTACATTCTTGCGACTCGCTCTAGGGCCCAAGGGGACCTCATTAGCAGACATAAGACTTGACTGCCGAGAATTCTGCCTGATACTTCGTCGTGCATGGCGAATGGTGAGGTGCCGGGGGAACATGATCACCCTGCTTTTGCAACCGTGAAAATACCAATGACGCAGTCTGAGCGTTAAGACTCCGCGGCAAGTCTGCAGAAGACGAAAAGGAACCGATTAAATGAACTAGAATAAAGAATGACTCAATCATCACGGGACTGAGAGTGAGACTAGCTTGTCCATTTTAGTCATGTGCGCCGCTGTGGCTTCATGAAGTCCGGCTTCTTATCGATGCTTCCTCGCTTACACTGTCCCATATCGGCAATTGCCTGTTAGCCGAGAATGGAGTCGTCTTTATGAGTAGAGCAGAGTTGTATAGACACTAATGCAGGAATCATTGATGAATCAGTCCGGATTAGGAGTAGCGGACCATATCTCAGAAGAAAGACGGGTGGTGGATTCTGCCAACTTCTGTAAGTGCTTAAAGTGGGCTTAAATTGCTGTGAGGAATTCTAAAGGCAACGAGCTAATTTGTCTAATGTTGGTTAAACATTACCTTTTCCTCAATGACGGAGAATAGTCCATTTGGTTATAGCATCCATCCTGTTCTTATTAGTAATGGTAATTAGAAGCTAGGCTGATGCATATGATTCCGCCCTAGAGAGTGAGAGCATGAGACACTGGCTATTCATTCCAGGGTCGGAAGCCGCGGGACTCCGGAGACTTTGGTCGCTGTACCGGGCTGAAGGGTATCACTAGGCTGGATTGACAGCATCGGGGCCCCGGAGATTTCGGCCGCCGTACGCCGGATTGGTTGTTGTTCTAGAGTTCCGAGTCGCCGGGTCATTACCTCTAAGCTCAACAAATTGGTAAGAAACTGGACTAATAATAATAACCCTAAGAAGAACTAGGAGCAATGGTTGCGTCATCCTTTATGCAGGCCAGACAGTTGTCGCCAGCGTCTCAACGGCGTTGCAGGAAAAAGCAAGGCCGTTCCAATCGGAGCAAGCCAACGCCACGAGTCAAAGAAGGGCGCTCGCTACCTTGGCGATTCGCTTGCATACAACGTCGTCAGCGCGTCGTGATGAAATGCGTCGTGTTGGTTGCGCGGCTGTTCTCTTTTGAGACGGTGCTGAGGCAAAGATAAGGCATGGAGCTGTTCCCCTGTAAGCAAGGCCAGCGGAAGACGTCACCGCGGCTTTCCGAAACCAACTAGCAATGGATGGAAGTTTATCAAAAGTTCCATGACAACAACGACACTACTTACGACGCACCCTTTCTTTGATGCCATCGTTCATTCTCTGTGATATAAGTTATTCATCCCGAGGCTCGTGTCCTAGTTGTCGCAACACGCGACTTCCGTTCTCTTCATTGCTATCTCGAGTCTTCAACAATGACAATACGAAATGAACAACCACGCGACGACCTCTCAGCGGCCGCTGACGTTGAAGGCAACCATGGATATGACCAAGATGTAATTCCATCTGAGGAGTCGCCTCTCCTCTCAAACGATTTACCTCGCGACCTCGTTCCCTCCAAGGCGTTTCAGCGACGCGTCCTGCTCATGTGCATCCTCTCCCTCTTCATCGTCGAAGTGTGCCAGTTCATCACGGAGCCACCGCAACAAAAGATCACAGAGGATATCATTTGCCGCAACTACTATCCGGACCACCCACTCTGGATACCGAGGATACAGGATCATCGTTGCAAAGAACCTCATGTCCAGAAGACTCTGGCTATGGTCCAGGGGTGGAACGTGGCGATTGGAATGGCAGTTCGTGAGTGAACAAGCGCAGCTCATCGAATTCTACTGACGAAAACCGCAGCCATCGTATCGCAGTTCCCATTTGGAATCATAGCCGATAAATACGGCAGGCGGCCTGTCTTGTTCCTATCGCTCTTTGGCTGCTTGCTTCAGGAAGCATGGATCATGATGGTTTGTGCGTGCTCACTCATCAACTCTTACGTGGAAGCATCTCACATATCCGATAGTGCTTTTCCCAAACGTCTTCTCGGTCTGGGCTATGCTCCCGGGAAGCATCTTCTTCCTCATCGGCGGTGGAGGTCCAATGGCCGGAGCTATGGTCTGGACCATCGTAGCTGACGTTGTTCCCGTTGCTGAACGAACTGGCATGTTCTTCCGCATTGCTGCAGCGGGCATGGTTTTCCACGTCATCGTGAACCCCATCTCGGCTTGGTTGCTCCAGTTTGACCCGTGGCTGTCGATGTGGATCGGCTTTGGCTTCCTTGCCGCGGGGACCTTGTCAGTTCTGCTAATTCCAGAGACTCTCAGCTTCCGACAAAAGGCGGACAAGCGTCGACGAAATGGCCATGGCGAACACGAGCATGACGACGAGTATGAACCATTTGCGGACGATGTTCCCTTGAGCAAGCACGGCGTCTTGAAGCAAGCTTGGTTTACCGTTCAGAACGATATGCAACACGTCTGGCGATTCATCTTTGCGTCCAAGAGTATCATGATCCTCATCCTCACAGTCGCTGCCTTCTTCCCCATCAAAATGGCATTTACCGGTATCCTGCTTCAGTACATGACCAAGCGTTTCGGCTGGGAGTGGTCAACAGTAAGTTATCCCTTAAAGATACCGATTTGATCAACCTTTACTCATTGGTGTCTATAGGCCACATACGTCTCTACGGCCGGTGTTCTCTCGACCGTGGTGTGCTTAATCGTTGTCCTTCCTCTAGCGTCTGCTTGGCTCAACAGGAGCCCCGGCTACAAGGCACGCCCAGTAGCCAGAGACCTTCTCCTCACGCGCATCTCGGTGGTGTTCGTAACAGCAGGGAGTCTACTCATGGCCGTTGCAGCAGTGCCCTGGCTCTTTGTTATCTCCCTCGTCATTATGAGCTTTGGCAATTCCTTCAGCGCACTCTGCAGGGCTTTGCTAAACGCCGTGGTGGAGCCGCATACAATCGCGACTCTGAACACCACCATATCGCTCCTCGAGATGGTGATGGGCTTGAGTGCACCCGCCATGGGCTGGTTGCTGAGCCGTGGCATGGAGTTGGGTGGTGCTTGGCTGGGGTTGCCTTTCTTAGTTACTACAGGACTGGCGGTGGGAATGACCGTGATGCTTTTTACCTTGCGATTGCCCAATGGCGTGGGTCAAGCTCATGGTGATTGAGTCGACCTGTGAGGCGGCCATGCAAGGAGGGCCTAGAGGAGTGCGATTAGAAGTAACATGCATATTATGAAGAGTTTTAGACCAAGACATATATCTTATTAAGAGCTTGGATTAAAGTTGCGCTATTACCTGCGTCTGTTTCTCGAGGGCGCGGTGTTTTTGCTACCCATTTGCTATGTGCTGGTGTTGAAGGATATCAATGGAACACCGAAAGTGTAGCGCAGAATATGCCGCTATGAAAAGGTAAGGGCCCCATACTAAAGGTATAGGAATATTAGGGCTATTTTGCGTAGGACAAAAGGGAGTCTTGTCGTCGAGAATAAGATGAGTGAGCTCATTGGCGAGCCCGGATTGAATTAGTTTGAAGATATGCTCCTGATATTGATCAATTTCTCCGAAAGTTGAGATGCTTGTTTGGTGTTTCCTCTAAGCCCAGAGGTGCCTGGCTTATCGATAAGACTCCACCACCCCGCCGCTGCCTGCTCCACCCCAGCTCCCCAGATAATCAACATCAATCATTCATCACTACCTCCATCTCCTTGGTTCCGCCACAGCACGAGCGCAGTCGCCTTCTACTTCTTCCGTTACCAATTCTATTAACTACTACATCACTCATCCACGCCCAGAAGCCGCCCTCACCATGTCCGACGACGAGGATTTCATGCAAGAGTCGGACGAGGAGCAGCACGTTTACCCAGCCGCGCAAGCCCAGTGCACCGCTGACCGCATTCAGGTACGATTTCGAGTACGAAGAAGACGACGAGGAGGATTCTGGGGATGTAGATATCGAGAACAAATACTACAACGCCAAGCAGCTGAAGCTGTCAGACCCTGAGGATGCCGTCGCCGAGTTTCTAGGCATCCCGCCACTGGAAGAGGAGAAAGGCGAATGGGGGTTCAAAGGCTTAAAGCAGGCCATCAAGCTCGAGTTCAAGCTGCGCCAATACGAAAAGGTCCGTCCTGTTGCCATTCGCAAAGATCACACATGCTCATAGCGACAGGCTGCCGAACACTATGCCGAGCTCCTTACCTACGTCAAGACGGCCGTCACGCGCAACTACTCCGAGAAGTCCATCAACAACATGCTCGACTACATCGAGAAGGGCGCCGATGGACCCGAAGCCGCCAGATGCATGGAACAGTTCTACTCCCTCACCCTCCAGAGCTTTCAGAGTACCAACAACGAACGGTTATGGCTCAAGACCAACATCAAGCTGGCCAAGTTGCTTCTCGACCGAAAAGAGTACACCGCGGTAACCAAGAAACTCCGGGAACTTCACAAGTGTTGTCAACGCGAAGACGGCTCCGACGACCCTAGCAAGGGCACCTACTCTCTCGAAATCTATGCCCTGGAGATTCAGATGTTTGCCCAGACCAAGAACAACAAACAGCTCAAGGCGCTGTATCAGCGAGCTCTCAAGGTCAAGTCCGCTGTGCCCCATCCCCGAGTCATGGGCATCATCCGGGAGTGTGGTGGAAAGATGCACATGAGCGAGGAGAACTGGAAGGAGGCTCAGAGCGACTTTTTTGAATCATTCCGAAACTACGACGAAGCGGGCTCTCTTCAGCGGATCCAGGTCCTGAAGTACCTGCTGCTGACGACCATGCTGATGAAGTCCAACATCAACCCATTCGACTCGCAAGAGACCAAGCCGTACAAGACAGACCCCCGAATCTCGGCCATGACGGAGATCGTGGACGCTTACCAACGGGACGATGTTCACACGTACGAAAAGGTCCTGCAGCGTAACCAAGACATGCTGGACGACTCATTCATTGCGGAGAACATCGATGAGGTCACTCGCAATATGCGGACAAAGGGCGTGATCAAACTCATCGCCCCCTACACGCGCATGAAGCTCGCTTGGATCGCCAAGCAGCTCAAGATCTCCGAGCCCGAGGTGCAAGACATTCTAGGCTTCCTCATCATCGATGGAAAGATCAATGGACGTGTGAACCAGCAAGAAGGACTCCTCGAGATCACCTCCGATGCCGACTCGGAGCGCATCACGGCTCTCCAAGGGCTAACGACGTCGATTTCTGAACTGTTCAGCACCATCTTTAGGGACGGCGATGGGTTCCGTAACATCGAGAACTCGGCGGCAGAGGATCAGGGGGTGGACCTTCAAGGCATGCCGGTTGGAAAAGGCTCTGGTAGAGGAGGGTCCCAGCATCGCAGTAAGAAGGGCAAGGGAGCCGCAGCAGCATGGGTCTGAGGGGGTGTTGCCAGACAAGCAATTGATATCCTGCACCACCATCAACGGGGCTCCGGCAGTATCCGCAAAACGAGAAGAGTTTGATCGATTTCATCTTTGTTTGCTGGGACTACTCGTTCTGGCCCGGTTTAGCTGAACCGAGAAGCAAAATAATGCGTAGTATCCTGCGGGTGTATCCGTGTTGGGGATGTGTCGACGGGATCTCGCATAGTACGAGGCATTAGCAACGGTGCTATGTGCTCATTCCTGGTCGCCACCGGCTAGCAGCATCTTTGGTCGACCAGTCGTTGATGAAGAAACGTGGCAGAAGAAGCTGGCTTGTTTGTGAAGAGACCAGGGCCGAAGTGACGCCGTATTCGGACTTGGACTTGTGCCTCGTGTAGCAAGGTGAGCCCTAGAGTAACGAGACAACGTACCTAATATTTACAGAAAATTGTGGATTTATTCGTCATGGTGATTGGCAACGGTGATGGCAAGTCGCGGATCGTCTCTGAAGCCTTGCTGATACCATGGTACAGTTTCCATATGAACCTCTTGCTTATCCTAGTTGCAACATCTCCAGTCGCATTGGATCCAATGGCTGACAGTGGGACTGGAGATTCCTGGCTAGGACACCCCAGCCACCGTAGCATCGTCTAGTTACACAAGACGGGACTTGAGCTGCGAGGGCCGTCGGTGACCAGAAGAACAGGACACAAAGATCCGGAGCTAGCGGATGCGGCTGGTTCTGGTCCTCACAAGAACCGAGACGGATGGAGATTGTTTGCTTTGCACGCAGGTGTACAAATCGGGATATAGGTGAGGCACCTGATGCAGTCCGGCCTCTTGGGGCGGTTGGACTGGACAAAGTGAGGCCCATATGAGGAAGAGTACGACCGGCAAAGAGAGAAAGACGGGAGAGAGGGGCCAGTGGGTGCCAAGCCAAGAACGAGCAAGCATCAGCCCTTGGGGATGGCACGTTTGGAAGCGTACTAGTGATTATGAGGCGTTGAGAGACGGGACAAGCAAGGGCTGATGCACGATCGTCGTGGGAGGATAGACTAGCGCAACGGTGAGCCTGTCTCGAGAGGAAGAGACCTGAGAGGTGTATGCTTGCACAAGGCGTTGACACTGAAGTCGAGAGGTTGTTGCTATGGACATTGTGATGTAAAATGTTGCAGCTAGCCGTCGCATGCGGCTGAGCCTAGATGATGACTGTTCGGTGTTTGCCATATGCGCCAAAGTGGGCAAATCGGAGCTGGAGACCGACTGCTGGCAACTCCTCAGCCTGCCAACAAAGCGCTGCTGAAGGCCGACATGAAGCGACTAGCATCAAGACATGGCAGTTGAATACGAGATGATTGAACCAAGCTCGAATTACATGGTCGAGCCGTCAGAACTCAACTCACACAGCAAAGAAACCACCGAGGTATGCTCGACGTGGGGACGCACGAGAGCCAGATGCGGCAGGTTAAGAGGAGCCTGTGTACGTGCGCAGGCTACACCGAGAGAATAGCGAATGCCAGCCGAGGTGAGAAGGCCGTTTGTGCGACACGGATTAGAGACCGGGGGAGAATGACATGTCATTTTGCGTAGCGGCGATGTATGCACTGTTGATGGTGTTGCTTGACACTTGTAGGCGGGTCCACATATGGAGGATCCTGCGGGGATGCGAGATGATAGCTCCATTTTGCGACACGGCTCGACTCCATAGTCTCCATTAATGGACGGACACAGGACCGGTTGTCAAGTTTGCCTGCATCAGATATCGACAGCACACACGGCTCCTTGCGGCGTCGGCCCGTTAGGTTGCCTCCACCGTAGCCCGGGCTTCATTACGCCGCATGTTTGTGAGGACGAGTAAGCAACCATACAATCTCAGACGCAAGGAGGAGGCGAAGCGCGGGAAATGCATGCAGCAGTTGCAGGATTCTCGTCAGCTTTTGCGTTTGCATGCGGGATTACAAGAGAGCGAGGCGACAAGAGAAGACGTTATATGTTTGCTTGCATTTTGCCTATGGACGAATGAACGCAGAGACTGGGACAGAATGACACGCGGTGGTGAAGATGTATCAGGGGGCGTGTCTGTTAGCAGCTCACTTGCTTGAAGCGGGTGTCGTTGGAGATGAAATGCAAGACGGCGCAATATGGGCCAATCATGGGTGCTCATTCCACGGCGCCCATTGAAAAAGAGAGCTTATGGCATGCCATTTGATGCACGTT
This sequence comes from Fusarium cyanostomum, assembly GCA_014824385.1. Classification (NCBI taxonomy): domain Eukaryota; kingdom Fungi; phylum Ascomycota; class Sordariomycetes; order Hypocreales; family Nectriaceae; genus Fusarium; species Fusarium cyanostomum. The sequence goes on along the minus strand of JABCKW010000025.1, from coordinate 2,873 downwards.
CAGTGTCTTGCTTGGAGATGATTAATGCGACGAGATGCTGCCTGCGGGCGTTTGCAAACTGCCGATATCCTCCTTCAATAGATCCATGTCGAGACGTCTGACAGAGATCCCAGGCTTGATGATCCGCGGGTAGGATTTTAAACTTTCCTTTTCCGCTCTTTTTTCCGTTCTTATTTCCTTTTCCCCCTTGTCTCCCTACACCCCATGATAGCGGGGCGGTGGAGCTTGAGGTGGGACAAGCCAGCCCGCCGTTATCGACGCCGCTGATGGAGATGGATGGGACCCAAAAAGAAGCTGTTGATGACAAGATGCTTAAATCAAAGTCTCGAGAGGTGCGGGAATTTTTATTAACTGGCTTGAGGACGGTATGGGGAATCCTCGTGTGCCACGAGGTGACAACCGAGGCGTGGGAGTTGCGTAGATGACATTGAAAGCTTGTGTGTTTGATCGTAGAAATGTGAGCCGAGGTGAGTGGCCATGTGGAGTGGTCTCGCTGATGCTTGTATTTGCCCCTTTTTTGCTTCATCAAGGGGATGGGGGTTCACTCTGCTTTCTACGGCTTCAGGCTGAGGTGAGGAGCTCTCCGCCTTGGACTCTTGTCCGTAGGACTGGCGCCCAAGCTGGTGTGCTTGATACTCGGATAATGTTGTCGGCTGGAGAGAAGAGAGTGCGGCTGTTGTGTTTTCTCCTCAAACTTGTGTTTCCCCCCGAACCTCTTCTGCGGGCCTTGATACGTATGTGATGTCTTGGTTTCATTGCCGAGCGTTGTTCGACAGCTGGTTCCATAACTAACGCTGGGTTATCATCCACCTCACGGCATCATGATACTAGCACTGCGCCCCTCTTCAAGATCCGCCCACTCCAGGATCAAGCTACAGCAAAGAAACCCCTAACCCAGGCAAACGCGGTCCCCCGTTTGCTTCTCTTCTTTCCAGAGTGGCATTAGAATTGGCATTAGAATCGCATGGATTCCTTCTCGTACCTCAAAGTCCAGCACACCCTCTCCTCTCATCCCCCCAAGCCACGTTGCTCTGGATCGCGGCCCTCCAATAACCGAGCGTCTGGTTTGGGGCGAGGTGGTGTCGCACAGCAAAGGCCGGAAGGGACATCCTTTTTGCCAATCAGTTGGGACCCAAATCGACCAATATCTGAGAGCCGAGTCCCCCTGGTGAAGGCGTTTGGCGTGTGCCGTCCGTTGGAGAGCTGCAGCGGGGGGACGTGCTCACCACCACCACCACCGCCTGGTGGATGCATCATGACGGGACCTGGACCTGGAATAGGTAGCCAGAGAAAAAGACGGGAGGCATGGACAATCGTCATCTCATCATACAAACTCTGACTTTGATACATCAACAAGACCGCAATCACTAGGGAAGCGTCAAAAACAACACCATTGATACGGAGCCAAGCGCCCCATCTGGCCCCAGCTTTTGCCCACACACGATGCTCCCGTACCAAGAAAAGCAGGGGTCCAGCCAGTCTCGATGCTAGCGGGCGGGAAGCCAGGTCCACTGCGACAAAGGAAAGCGAACCTGCCAAGGAAAAGAGAATATCCAGCGAGCGAGGCAAAAAGCAAACCTCTCAACGCGGGACGAGCCAGGCAATCCTGTCCAACAGAGTTTCCAAGCTCCCGTCACGGCCCGTCTTCCGTCGTCGCCGTCTCGCCAGGTTTCATCTGGATTGGAGCCCGTCCTCGTCCCGCCGTCGATGTTTCCAAAAGATGGATCCAGGCCAAGAGAATCGTTCCGTTTGACAGCTACTCCGTGCTCGCACGAGCCGTTCGCGTCAGTAGGTGTCGGCGGCGCCTCGTATCATTTTCTGAAGCCCGGCATGATCCCGCGTTGGATCGGTCCCCGGGGCAGGCAGATTTGGTTAATTTGCCTTGGCTGCTACGTTTATCCCCCCACCCGCTGAGTGCCGCGTCGTTGAGTTCCATCTGGCACAAGCGATCAAGAGGCTAGGCCGGCGCGGGGGATTTAGTCACCAACTGACTCGAATTCCCATCCAATCAACGTATCAGCCTAAACTCAACACAAGTTTTGGGACAAAGTTTCCTAAAATATAGAACACTCCTAGCTGTTAATGAATGCTTTATGCTTATCATTAGCCTGGGTTTTGCTTGGTATTTAGGGCTAGGGTGACTGCTTAACACAGTGCCCGGAAGTCTCTCAACCGCAGGGCGGACAGACATGTAAAACAGAGCCCAGGCCTGCCTGATACTCTTGGTTGAGACCTGAGGCGCGGATACGTACAGACAGCACATGCTCCCGCTTTCTTGCCCACCTCAGTCTGTCATCTCGGCTCTCACTGCTTCGCAGACTGCTTGCGTCCATGGATGATTAAACTCGCTGTCTCCTCTCATCTAGCTTTTCACGCTTTACCTGTTTTCTCCTCTTCCTCTCCATGCTTTTCTTTTCCCCTCTCGTGTCTTCCATCGCATTGCAATCACGGATACACTCGACATCATTACCAAACACCACGGGGGATCACCGTGATCCTCTCTGCACCCCGCACAACTGCACTTCCCACTCGGCTCTCAGTACACATTGATTTTCCTCTTCTCCTGGATCCCAACGACGCACCACTCTCGCAGGTACGTAGATCGTGTCTAGCGACAGTGCATCGTCAGCGGGAGATCGTCATCGCTCACCCTCGGTCCACCCCCAGTCCCCAATCTTTCAACCCTCCACCAATCCCCGTCGCTGGCGGCACTTTCTGACTGGACCTCGTGCTCTTGGCTCCCGCCGTGGGTGCTCATCTCGAGTGGAGCTCCGGCTACAGTCTCAATCGGAGCCCACGGGAGAGGAGGTTGCATCCTCCAGTCAAGAGTAAAGCATTGTGCATTGAGGCGTGCGTCCTGCATCGTCCTGTAG